>CAUYON010002933.1:13039-37252 GCA_963573935.1 Arctocebus calabarensis | reverse complement strand
CTCACGCTGTCTCCCTGTGTCCCCAAAGGGATGTTTCTGGGCAGATCTCGCCAGCCAGAGATGCCTGAAGTCTTCTCTCCCCAGTCTCACCGAGCCCAGTTGCAAGGAAGCTGTTACTCGGCCACCACCTTGGCTCCTCCTCCCATTACTGTATTTTTTGATCACTTCCAGGAGTCTTGTGGTTGAGTCTTTAGAATTATCTAAGATCATATCATTAGCAAAGAGTGTGAGTTTGACCTCCTCTGCCCCCATTTGGATGACCATTATTTCCTTCTCTTGCCTGATTATACTGGCTAAAATTTCTAGCACTATGTTGAATAGTAGTGGTGATAGAGGACAACCTTGTCTGGTTCTAGTTCTAAGTGGAAAGCTTTCAGTTTTACTCCATTCAATATGTTAGCTGTGAGTTTGTCATACATTGCTTCAATCAGATTAAGAAATGTGCCACCTATGCCTAAATTATTAAGTATTCTAATTAGAAAGGGAAGCAGAATTTTATCGAATGCTTTTTAATGCATCTATTGAGAGGATCATATGGTCTTTATTTTTGCTTCTCTTTATATGGCGAATTATGTTTATGGACTGGAATAGGTTAAACTAGTCTTGCATCCCTGGAATGAAACCTACTTGATCATGATGTGTAATATTTTTAATGTGTCACTGCAATCTATTGGCTAAGATTTTACTGAGTATTTTTGCATCTATATTCATCAGTGAAATTGGTCGGAAATTCTCCTTTTTAATTGAGTCTTTTCCTGGTTTTGGTATTAGGATGATGTTTGCTTCAAAGAAAGTGTTGGGGAAGATTCCTTCCTTGTCAATTTTTTGAAATAATTTCTGCAGTATGGGTAGAAGCTCTTCTTTGAAGGTTTGATAGAATTCTGGTGTGAAGCCATCTGAACCAGCGCTATTGTTGTTCTTGTTTGGAGATTTTTTATCGTTTCTTTGATCTCAGTTCTTGAAATTGGTCTGTTGAAGAGATCTATTTCTTTTTGATTAAGTCTAGGGAGAGGGTGTAATTACTGGTGTCAATCCATTTCCTCCACATTATGAAATTTCTGGGCATGGAGTTTCTTGTAGTACTCAGAGATGATCTCTTGTATTAATGTCCCCACTTTTTTTTGTCTCTGATTTTATTTATTTGGTTCTTCTCTCTTTTTATATAGTTAATTTATCTAAAAATGTGTCTATTTTGTTATCTTTTTGAAAATCCAACTTTTCCTTTCACTAATTTTTTGTATTATTTTTTGTTCCAATTTTATTTATTTCTGTTTGGATCTTTATTGTTTCTTTGCTTTTACTAATTTTGGATTTGGTTTACTGTTGTTTTTCTAGTTCTTTCTGATATATCATTAGGCTGTTTATTTGAAAGTTTGCCACTTTTTTGATGTAGGCGTTTATTGCTATACACTTTCCTGTTATTACTGCTTTTGCTGTATCCCATACGTTTTGTTATCTTGTGCTTTCATTTTCATTTGTTTTTGAGAATTCCCAAAATTTTCCTAATCTCTTCATTGACCCACTTGCCAGTTAGGAGCATATTGTGTAATTTCCATGTGTTTGTATAGTTTTCAGTGTTCCTCTTGTTAGTGATTTCTAGTTTGATTTCATTGTGGTCAGAGAAAATACTTGGTGCTACAGTATTGAATGCTAATGATAACACTTCTAAATGTTATCTAATGAATTAGATAACAAATGACAAAATGTTATCTAATTCTAACATATAGAACTGTTATCACTATGGCTTTCTCCTTTTACAGTTTTTTCTTGAAATCTATTATATCTAATATATGTATAACTTTTGCTATTTTTTGGTTTTCATTTGCATGGAATTTATTGTTCCATTTCTTTGATTTCAATCCATGTGTATCTTTAAAGGAGACATGGATTTATTATAGACAACATATTCAGTAGAACCTCTATAAACCGATTACACAAAGAACTGTAACAAACTAGTCAATACACATAGGTGGTTCACATGAAGAACTAGGCCTACTGTACTGATTGACATGTACATGTGGTTCATGTTCAGTCTATGAAAATTAGGTCAACTTAAGGTGGTGGTAAATGTAGGGAGGTGATCAACATGGTGGCTCTATTTTAGTTACCTCTTTTTTTTTTTTTTTTTAATACATGAAAAAAATTTTTTTAATACATTTTTTTTTAATACATGAAAATTAGGTCAACTTAAGGAGGTGGTCAATGTAGGGAGGTGATCAACATGGAGGCTGTATTTTAGTTGCCTCTTTTTTTTTTTTTTTTAATACATTGAGCTACTCAGTGTCTTTTAATTGGAATGGTCAATCTGTTCTCATTCAATATTATTGGTAGATAAGGACCCACTACTGTTGTGTTACTATTTAATTTTTCATTGTTCTGTGGTCCTCTCTTTCCTTCTGTTTTCCTTTGTTATGAGTGATTCTTCTCTAGTAGTGTGTTTCAATTTCCTGATTTTGAGTTTCTGTGTATCTGTTTTAGGTTTTTTGACTTGAGATTATAATGAGGATTGCAAAAACAATTTATAACCAATTATTTTAAACATATGACAACTCTGCTTATTTACAAATGAACAAGTAAATAAAGAAGTACCATAGAAATTCTATATTTTATTTATTTTTTTGAGATAGAGTCTTACTCTGTCACTCTGGTTAGAATGCTGTGGAAACTTAACTCACAGCAACCTTCAACTCTTAGACTTGAGCAATCCTCTTGCCTCAGCCTCCTTAGTAGCTGGGATTATAGGTGTCTGCCACTATGTTGGCTAGTTTTTTTTTTCTTCCCTATTTTTAGTAAAGATGGGGTCTTACTCTTGCTCAGGGTGATCCTGAACTCCTGAGCTCAAGCAAGCCACCTGTCTTGGCCTCCCAGAGTGATAGAATCATAGGTGTGAGCCACCTCACCCAGCTAGAAATTCTATACTTGAACTCCATCCCCGTAACTTTTTACCTTTTGTTGTTTCCATTCCTATCACTTTATACTATCTGTCAAAAATTTGTTGTAGTTATTTTTTTACCTTACCCTAATTGTAAGCTAAAGTTATTTTTGATACTTTAATTTTTCCTACTAAAGGCATAAGTATTTTAAATCCCACAATTACAGGATTAAATATTCTATATTTTTGTACTTAATGTTAGCAGTGAGTTGGACAACTTCAAATGATATCTTATTGTTCATAAACATTCTTTTCTTTCAGTTTAAAAATACTCTTTTTAGGATTCTTATAAAACAGGTCTGGTGTTGATGAAATCCCTCAGTTTGTTTTTTATCTGTGAATAGCTTTATTTCTCTTTTATGTTTGAAGGATATTTTTGTAGAATTTAGTATTCTAGGGTTAAGGGCTTTTTTTGTTTTTCTTTCTCCAGTACTTAGAATATGTGGTGGTAGTTTCCTGGCCTATTAGATTTCCACTGAGACGTCTGCTGCTAGACATTGTGGCTTCTTTATTTTTTACTGTTTTTTTTTTTTTTATTCCCTCAGGAATTTATTTTTATTCATGATTTTGGAGATTACTAAATGCTTTGTAGTTTTTTTATTTGGGTTAAATCTGCTTGGTCATCTATGACCTTCTTGTACCTGAATATTGATATCTTTCTTTGGGTTTGGGAAGTTCTTTGTTATTATTTCTTTAAATAAATGTTCTACCTCAATCTCATTGTTTATCTCCTCTTTGAAGACATTAAGTTTAGATTTACTATTTTCAAGCTATTTCCTAGATCTTGTCCTACTATATCTTCATTTTTTTTCTCTTCTGACTGTGTATTTTCAAATCGCCTGACTTTAAGCTCACTAATTTCTTTTTTCTACTTGGCCAATTCTGCTGTAGGGAGGCTCTGATGCATTTGTTTGTAATTTGAATTATGTAGCGCCAGAATTTCTGCTTGATTTATTTTTATTATTTCAATCTTTCTGTTAAATTTCTTAGCTTCTGAATTACTTCTCTGTGTTGTCTTGAAGTTCGTTGAGCTTCTTTAGGACAGTTATTTTATATTCTTTGTCTAAAAGATACCATTTTTCCATAACTCCACAATTGGTCACTAGATGAGATAGGATTAGCTCCATTGATGAAGTTAGATTTTCCCAGATGTTTTTGATACTTATGTGTGTTTGTTGATGGCTGGGTATTAAAGACTTAGCTATTTATTTTGATCTTCACAGTATGGGCTTGTTTGGACCTGTCATTCTTATGAAGTCTTTCCAGATATTCAAAGAGAATTCAGTGTTATAACTTTAGTCTTTGGTCACTGCAGCTATGTCAGCTCTTGGGGGATCCAAGCCCAGTAATATGTCTTGATGGACTTGGGTAAGATACAAAAGAATCCTCTGGATTGTTAGGTTATCCTCTCACTCTCTTTCCTCACTCTCTGGGTTGGGCTGTTGGAGTTGGTGAAGGAGTGATGTGGATACTCCTTTGCAGCCAGCAGTATTTTTTTTTTTTTTTGAGACTCAAGCTGTCACCCTGGATAGAGTGCTGTGGCATCACAGCTCACAGCAACCTCCAATTCCTGGGCTCAAGCAAATCTCTTGCCTCCGCCTCCCAAGTAGCTGGGACTACAGGCGCCCTCCACAATGCCTGGCCATTTTTTTTGGTTGCAGCTGCCATTGTTGTTTGGCGGGTCCAGGCTAGATTCGAGCCTGCCAGCTCAGGTGTACGTGACTGGCACCTTAGTCCGTTGAGCCACAGGTGCCGGAGCCTGCAGCCAGCAGTATTAAGTCCCACCTGAAGCTAGCTCAGTCTCACTCAAAGCCCATGGCAACTGTTGTCTAGTTAATGTTTATTCAAAGCTGAACTTCTTTTGGTCAGGAGGTGGTGGATCCTGTCAGGACTGGGCCCTTCCTTTTGGGGAAGCATGCTTCTTTCTGGCCTAGGGTGGGTCCAGAAATGCCATCCTAGAACTAAGGCTTGAATTCAGGGCTTCAGGAATGTGCTTGGTACTTTATTTACTGTGGATGAGCTGGCACCTAACTTGCAAAACAAAGTCCTCTGAACTCTTCCCTTCCCTTTCACCAAATGGAATAAGACTCTCCCTGGCTGTACTGCCTGGAGTCAGAGGAGTGGTGACATAGTCACTGGGTTGGCCACAACTACTAGTGTCTCACTAGGTCATGAGGACCCCAGGTCCACTGACTTCCAGCCATCAAAGCTGCAGGAATTGCCCAGTTGCAATCTTTGCAATCTTTGTGGCCCAATTACCTTATGACTCTAGTCCAGGCCTCAGGTTGCTTTTTTTTCAGCCAGTGGTAGGGCTAGCCAGAACTCAGGATTCAGGGCAGAGGATTTCTCTCTGGCAGGGTTAGTCTAAATGCTCTTTCAATGGACACCAGTAGCATTATGCCTTGTGTTGTATCTCCCTGTGCCAGAACAGTCCTGAATTTCAATACAATGTCCCACAATTGCTTGACTCTCTCTCAGGCACACAGATTTTCTCTCCACTTGGTATGCTGGCATGTTAGTGCTGGGAGATTGGGAAGGGGTGATACAAGCAATATATTTTCCACCCTCAGTGTCTCTTCATATCATTTTAAAGTCAGGTAGTATGACTGCTCATCTGAATTCTGGTTCTTCTAAAGGTGCTTAGTTGTGTAGCTATCTGTTGAATTTGTTGTTCATGTGGAGAAATAATTGCTGGAGGTTTCTATTTGGCCATATTGCTCCTGAACTTTTAAATATTAGTTTTTATGCTTTTTCAACTCCAGAATTTACTTTTGATTCTTTTATAATTTCTGTTTTTTCACTGATATTCTCTATTTTGTGTGTTATTGTCAAATAGTTAATATTTATTTTGCTTCTTTAAAAATGGTTTCCTTAGTTATGTGACCATGCTTATTATAGCCACTTTAAAGTCTTTGTTAAATCCAACATTTGATTGTCTTACAAGCAATTTTTATTACTTTTTTTTCTAGTTTATGAGTCATACTTCCCTGCTTCTTTTCGTGTCTCACCAGAACATTTTAGATAACATATTATCTAAAACTGTAGGTGCTGGCATTCCTACCACACAGCTTGTTATTATTATTTGTTAATTTGTTTAGTGAGAGATTATGTTAGCAAAGTATACTTTTCTACCTTTCCTCTATAATGTTCAGCCTCTGATGTTTCTCTGGGAGGCTCAGCTTTGGATACGCCCAGAGTCACTCTGGGATGACAGTTTTTAGGGTAGGGCTCTCTTCTTCTCTTTCCCTGACCACACCCGGATGTTAAACTCTATTAATTCATGACCAATTGTTTTATTGTTTTTGACAAAATACTAGTACATAAATTCCTCTAAAATATAATGCTATAAAATTTTGTTACCTTGGTAAAACTAGTTTCTGAGGTCATTGATTTATTTTCTGATTCCAGGAAAGCTCCTTCCAACTGTCATATTCCCTTATCTCTTCTGCAAACTAGCCAGGCTTCAGTTTAACCTATATCTTGGGTCTCCTCTAAACTGCCTTTCATTATAGTTTTCACTATTCTTCAGAACTTCCTTAGGACTGAACTTCTTCACTCTCTTGAAGGCAAAAACTTCAAATAAAGTCAGGTTATTTAGGAAGAAAGTATGAGCTTTTGTGTGGTCTGCCCTACTCCACCAGACAAAATCTGTAGGTGGGGATTGAGATATTAGCAATCCTTTCTTACGGTGACTTCCCAACTCTAGGATTTGAGAACTAAGGGGGCAGAAGCTGCAGCCATGGGTTCTTTCAGCTGCTTCTCTGGCATGAGACCACTGCCTCATAGGTATCAAGACTCCAGTATTCTGGGGTGGCACCTGTGGCTCAAAGGGGTAGGGTGCCAGTCCCATATGCTGGAGGTGGCAGGTTTAAATCAGCCAAAAAAACCCAAAAAAACAAAAACAACAACAATAAAAAAGACTCCAGTATTCTTAGTGCCCTATGCCCCAAATAGAACCTTGGTTCCATAAGTAGCAGCTGGGCAGAAAAATGGAGACCCACATCTTAACTCTATTGGCTTAGCATTTAGTCTCAGCAGTGTGTAGCTGGGAGCCAGAAGAGAACTACTGATGAACTGCTTTCCCCAAAAGACAGCCCTCCATCTGGGTGCTGGGGGCAAAATGGAATCTTCTGTTCCTGACTTAAGAAGCTTGAAGTGGGCTCTCTGCTTCATTAAGCTGAGAAAGAGTATAGAAGAAACACTTGATTCAAATACTGCAGACTCTCAACTTTCTTAATACATTTTTGTAGATTTGAATAAAATGTTGCTTCAGTTGATATTTGCTCTTAACACCATTTCCAGCAGTTTTAAATGGTTTTTATTTTTCATAGTTTTCACAACTTTCACTGGAAAGTATATAAGTTGTCCCACGGTGTCTTGCCAGAATTTGGGCTCTTAAACCTGGAGATTTTAAGTTCTGTTCTTTTTTATTTTTTCTGAGACAGAGTCTCACTATGTCGCCCTTGGTAGATTGCTATGGCATCATAACTCACAGCAACCTCAAACTCTGGGGCTTAAGCAATTCTCTAGCCTCAGCCTCCCAAGTAGCTGGGACTACAGGCGCCTGCCACAACTCCTGGCTATTTTTTTTGTTGTAGTTGTCATTGTTGTTTACAGGCCAGGGCCGGGTGCTAACTCGCCAGCTGCAGTGCATGTAGCTGGCACCCTAACCACTGAGATATCGGCTCCGAGCCTGAATTTCTATTCTTGATGTGGATCATGCCACAAACTTTAGGTGACACAGTGTAATAAACTTAAGCACCAAAACTATCTAGCAGAAGCTTACAGTATTCTTTAATTATGAGTAGCTTACTAATTATCCACAAACAAAACAACAGAGCAAGCCCAAAATAAAAGAGATGAATTTGTCTATGTATGCATTTGAACCCAAAAGAATATCTCATCATCAAGTTTATATTAAATAAGTCAAAAACTTAAACTTTCTGGGAAAGCAAATATCAGGCATAAAATGAAAGGTTTTCATATGGATTGACTTATCTTTGTGAGCCACTCAAGGAGAAGAAAGATCACACTCAGGTAAATGGAAATAATGAATTTAAATATCTCAGAGGCCAGACAACAATAGACCAAAAATTTAATCAAAAATTCTTAGTCATCAAAGGCACCACTACCAGTAAATCATGAAAACGGCATCTTTAGGTAGCAAAATGTTCTCAGTACACATTAACAGAGAAAGAGAAAAAATATAATTTCTCTGAAAATATGTGAGGATTAAGAATTCAAATTACTGAAGCTGGGTTTGAAAGAATCAGAAAATGCTTCTTATCAAAACAGAGTGAGTGAAACAAGTTTCCCACAGTTGTTTCATTGTATCAAGCCCATAAATAAAATTTTTCATGGATTATAACTCAGAGCTCACTCATTACAATGTTGAAATGAACAATTATGTCCAAATTATCAATCATGATCTCTAAGAAGCTATATTAATTAGGCTGTTGATGATTGATTCAACAAAGTAAGGGCAAACTACATAGGTTTATTCTTTTTGAAGAACCTGTCAAGTGGTTTTATATGGAAAGGTCTCATTGATAACCCTTTGGTTATATGGGCAAGAAGCCTTATAAGTGAGCACTGGCTTCACCCACAGAATACCTATTACCTTGCAAAGAGTAAGATGAGATAAGTAAATTCATGACAGGCAATCAGATAAAAGGCTCACGTTAATTTATTTACTTTCATGTACCATGGGTAAAGCATATGCCTGGACCTCAAATCCCAGGCCAAAATTGCTTAGGTTATTCAGTTGTGAGTAGGTCTTCACTGATAGGCAAACAGCACAATACCACAGCAACCTTGAAGTAAGGTAATGTTCTAAATTTTTCCACTACTGTATTTATACTTGATGGCATCATACCATCTAAGTCATACCAGTGAGAAACAAAACATATTAAATCCAAGCAAGAATGATGCTATTATTGTGAGGGTCCTATCAAGCAGTCACTTATTAGGCAGAACACATAATAATATTCATATGCCAGAATGAATGAAACCAATAATCTTTTCTTTCTTTCTTTCTTTCTGTGTTTTTTTTTGGAGGCAGAGTCTTACTCTGTCACCCTCGGCAGAGTGCCATGGCATCATCACTCACAGCAAACTCAAATTCCTGGGCTCAAGTGATTCTCTGGTCTCAGCCTCCCAAGTAGCTGGGACTACAGATGCCACCACAACATCTGACTATTTTTTTTGGAGATAGGGTCTCGCTCTTGTTCAGGCTGGCATCAAACTCCTGTGCTCAAGTAATCTGCCCATCTCGGCCTCCCAAAGTGCTCGGCTTATAGGCATGACCACCGTGCCTAGCAAACCCAGATAAAACCTTTATCTTAAAGGCCAAGTTCACTGGTCTGATGGCATACTTGGAATTTCTCAGTCACCAAAGCCAGACAAACAAATCCATTCCATGAAATTGTGCATGTCATAACACTTGAAATTTCATAAATACAAATTAAAGAAAAACAGCCAAGGCATAAGCTTCAAAATAATAGGAGAATTAAGATTTATTGAACATGTACATCGGACTAAAATGTTCTAAAGGTGCTTTTCACTTAGATAAAGATAAAGATTAAAAAAATGATTTCTTTCTGAGTCTGATTGTCTCAAGCCCAAAATAAAATTCACCCACAATAAATCAAAGAGAGACAAAATCTTAGCCCCTAATTATCACCTAATCTAGTCCACAGCTTCTAATAAGGTAATAAGAAATCATGTAATTGAGCCACTCTATACATAAAATCTCTTGGAATGGAAAAGGCTTACCAAGGATGCCCATATTAGACCCTGATGCTGGGCTGAACTGAAGTTCAGGTACATTCAGGGCAGGACATCTGGGTTGAAAATGGGTATAGTCAGTTTCCAGGTGGCAGCAGGCTAAAGGTATACTTCTTCAGTAGTCCTTACCTGAAGGGGCAGAGACAGGAAAGCAGTTGAAAATGAGAACAAAATCTCTCATGTATGGATCACACAAGCTATTCTTTGTGGAGAAAATAGTTAGTTAAAAACACTGGCCCTGGGACAATTGGTGGGATCACACCTACAGTGCATCTTAGAAGGGTACTGATGAAACTTATTAAATGTAGACTATCAATGTCTTCATATAGTGATTAAGAAAATGCCATGAAGGCTACGTTTAACAGTTTGACCAAAATATTTCAGATTGTATATGAAGTCAGCACATTGTGCCCCATGATTGCACTAATTATGATTCAATAAAACTATAAAAAAAAAAAAACTGGCCCTGAAACACATTGTAGACCACTGATTGATCAAACACTTTTTATTATTATTATTATTTTTTATTTTTATTGTTGGGGATTCATTGAGGGTATAAGAAACCATGTTATACTTTAAGTGCAAAGCATACCATTTTTTTTCCTTCTATTTTGGAGAAACTGCCAGGTGATTTCCTGCAGATATAAAAGATCACCATTGATCTTCACTTACCTACATAATAAGGAAATTATATTATTAATAATTGGGCATTGATCATGGTGTGTATATTCCATAGTATAATAGTCTATTATATTCAATAATAAATCTACTGATATCACATAAAATTCAGGGTGTGGACATCAGATATCAGACAACTCCTAAATGTATTTATATTTACACAAATTAAAGGCCAGACTTATACCTGAATTTTAAATTAGTGACCCCAATCTTATTTTTTTTTGAGACAGAGTCTTAAGTTGTCGCCCTTGGTAGAGTGCCGGGGCATCACAGCTCACAGCAACTTCCAACTCTTGGGCTTAAGTGACTCTCTTGCCTCAGACTCCCAAGTAGCTGGAACTACAGGTGCCTGCCATTAAGCCCGGCTATTTTTTTCATTGCAATTGTCATTGTTGTTTTAGCAGGCCCAGGCCGGGTTTGAACCCTCCAGCCTCAGTGTATGTAGCCGGCACCCTACCCACTGAGCTACAGGTGCTGCCCATCTTATGATCTTTCTGTTGTGACTCATAATCCAAAATATTACAAAATCATCAAAACCTAAAAATATTGAAATAAGGATGAATATGCCTATTCATGTATTTAGAAGAAAACTCACTACACCATAAAGACAATGGAAATGAATAACAAAACTATTCAATATGTTAATACAACATCAGGAGAGCAAAAATGTTTATGTTACAATTCTGAGGTAAAGTTCAAGTTTGCTGAGCCCTTTACCCAGGGGGTGTGCTGAACACTCTCACATTGTGTACTGTAGATGAGATCGTGCCCTCTTTCCTCCCCCCTCCCTTGCCCTTCTTACCCTCCACTGGTTCACCTCCTCACTTCCCCTTCCTAGACTATACTTGTGTTACACTTGCATGTAGTGGTTTATAGGTACATCGGTTGCATATTAGAATTGAGTACACAGAAACTATTTCTTTTCCCATTCTTGAGAAACTTTACTAAGAAGAATAAATCTTAAATCTACCTGTTAAACCCCAATTCCATGAAAACATATGCTGGACCAATCAGGGATGGGAGCCCCAAAGAAACTTCTTTCCTGGATGAAACTCCCTCACAACTTACAGGTGACATCTGACGTTACAACCAACCCTACTCAACATCAGGGGTAAATTTGAGTGAAAACTGGGCGATCCGGCCTGGAGATGCCCAGCAATTACCTGGTCACTCATGGCAAAGGGACACCCAAGTCAGATACTGATATTGTGAGAGCAAGATAGCAAAATGAAAGGATAGTACTGTTTAGAGCACCCATATGGAAGAGTCAGAAGGCCCACATGAACCATAGTAGGTAACATACAGCTCTATTAGGAAACCACTGTCTTGGCACTGCTCATCACAAGGCCTGGGAATTGCTACAACCACAGCTCATCGCTCAAAGAGCTTTGGCCTTGAAAGTCCAGGGCTGGGAATCAATACCGTGTCTGGGCACCTGGACATGAGAGCCTTCACTACACCTGAAAAGAGAGATGGACTATGGGTCCCAGTGGTATAATCTATGTTGTAAGACGAGGGACACTTCAGGAGAAGATGAACTAAGGGCCTGACATGCCACAAACACGGAACTGGGTGGGTGCTGCCTGTGGTCACCAACAAGGACCTGTGTGGTCCTAGGGCTCCTGTACCACTGCCACTGACAAAAAAAGGGGCCTCCAATGGTCAAAAAAAAACAGAAAGTTTCCCCCAGAAGAAGACAGAGGTTAAATTTTTCATTGGATTGGCAAAAAAAAAGCAGTATTTGCAATCAGACAGGAACTCAGAATGCATACTCATCCCCGCCACTCTAAGCCCCACTGGTCAAAGGCAACACTATAGGCCATTCACTCACTTTCCAACCTCCACTCCAGAGTGCTAACAAGGGCACAAGAACTCCCTGAAAGCAATGAGCCACCCAAATGGCCTGCCAGAGGAATGGATTCCCAGACACAAAACCCACAAAAGTGAGTAGGATGCCGGCACCATAAACCAAGGATGGCGGGTACAAACTGGGTCCCGGTCAAACTGCAACAAAAAATAGCTGGCATTGTAGCTGGTTCTGTAGTTGCAGCTACTGTGGAGGCTGAGGCAAGAGAATCAGGTAAGGCCAGGAGTTGGAGGTTGAGTGAGCTGTGTGACGCCACGGCCCTATCCAGGGCAATAAAGTGAGACTCTATCTCTGCAAAAACCAAACCAAACCAAACGAAAACAAAACAAAACAAAACAACCCACAAAGGAACATGGAGAGTTGTAGATTCAAGCCTTCTAACCATGAGCACTGCCCCAAAGAAAACACAGCCTGTGGACCTGAGGTGGAACCCAGACCACTGACAAGGACCTGCACCATCCCCTGGGTTGGGGGGAAGGGGGGTCACGTTCCCAGGAAGGTCAGTGTAGGCAAAACTTACACAGAGGTATGCGTGGCCCTCTGCCTCCCACAAAGGCCTCGTGGGGCCCTAGGGGACCTGGACCAAGGCCACTGACAAGGACTTGAGCCTTCCCTTAAGGGGGGGTGGCAGGGAATGCGGGGAGGTCAGTCCGAGAGCTTCCCAAGGAGCTTCCCCCAAAAGAGGGAGTCCATGGACTTTGCAGCCCCAAGCGCTCTTTGCCATCAGGCTGGACCTCGGGCCCCCACCCCCAACCCCGCAACTCCATGCCCTACTGGACCGGGCGGACACCCCAGACCGGCCACTCACCTGCCATCTTCCCTGCCGGAGGGCCAACCTGGGCAGAACAGCTCCCTGAAATGCACAACGGGGGTGGGGGAGCTCAGCAAAGAATCCTCCCCCTTGGCCTGCCCCCAGGGTATGGACCCCTGACACCCAGCCCAAGCAGCGAGCTTTGGGTGCTCACCCAGGAGCACACAGTCCTGCTTGAGGCCCTGTCCACCCCAAGAGGCCCTCCAGGGGCCCCCAGGTCTCTAGCCTCGGAGACAATTGCCCGCCCAGGAGCCCCAACATCTCCACTTCCTCTTGCAAAAGCCTCACCTAGCCTGTGCCTCAGCTCAATCCTCTGGTGTATGATTGTTTTATCCATCACCTCTCTTCAGACAGTTTAGGTGGTCATCATCCACCCACCCAGGCAAGCCAAGGCAACCCCTTCCCCTCACGCATATGTGCAGCTGGACGTGGACAAGCTCACCACAGCGACATCCAGGAGGCTCGGGGTGGGCCAGGAGGAACACCGGTTTCCAGCTAGTGCATGCGGGGCTCCTGCTTGACAGCCACTGCCCAGCAGCAGCAGGCCCAAGAGAGAAGACCTCTGTCTCTAGGAACTTTCTCTGCGGGAGGGGAGGTGGAGGACAGGGATAAGTCCCCAAAGCTCTGCGCACCTTTTGGGGTTGAAGCGGTGGCTGACTCGCCCAGGAATGCCCTTCGGGGACCCCTGGGATGGATCCGCACTTAGGACCAGATGCGGTTCCCCTCTGGAAAATCGCTCCAGCAGGGTCACGGAGGACACTATCCCAGATGGCTTACGGGGCTTGGGCCAGACCAGGAGGGCTGCGTCCTGCAGCCAGACAACTGGCCAAGAGCATCTCGCTGCTCCTTGTTGCCGAGACGCACGCCAGGGCGGCAGTGTCAGCGTTGAGTGGGATCTATTGCCAGCGAACTCACTGGCCACCGAGGGCATTGACCAGGAACCCAAGTGCATCCCCACAGCCCCAATTGGATACCTGGACTCCAGGTGAGGAGTTCTGCACATCGGCCCTCTACCCCAGTGCCCCTTCCTCGTGAAAACACAGCCTGTGGCCCTGAGCTGGGCCGCTGTCCCGTGGGGTCCAGGCTTCTCCCTCAGGTCTCCACATCAGACCAGCCTGGGAGATTCGACTTGGGTGGGCCAACCCCCAGGATCCACACGGCCTCAGGCCGAAGCTTGGCTCACCAACCCCCAGCACCCCCCCCCCACCGCGCCCCCTGTGGCTTTCCTGGTGACAGCTAACGCCCCAAACCAACCACGCACCTGCCCTCCTCCCTACCAAAAGGCCATCCTGGGCACAAGGGCTCCCTGAAATATACAATGGGGGGAGAGCACCAGCTCAGCAAGCGGCCCCCACCGCCCCCGTGGCCTGCCATGGGGAAATGGATCCCTGACACCCAGCCCACAGAAGGAGCTTGGGGTGCTCATTGAGGAGCGCACAGACCAGCAGGGGTGGGGGTGGGTGGCCCAGAGATGCCCTCCAGGGCATCCAGGTCTCCAGCTGAAGAGACACTGGTCTGTCCCGGGACACCCACTTGCCTGTGTCCACTTTTGTAAAACGCTCACCTAAGCTGGGCCTCAGCTCCATCCTCTGGTGTACGATTTTCTTTTTGTTATTCATCACCTCTACTTCAGACATTAGATTGTCATCATCGACCCAAGCCATTGCAACCCTTCCTTCCCCTCGTGGAGGTGCAGCTGGACCTGGAGAAGCTCACCACAACTCAATGCAGGAGGCCGGGCATCCAGGAGGGACAGCAGTTTCCACGTAGTTCATGCTGGCCACCTGGTTGAGAGCGACTGGCCATCGCCACTGTTCCCAAGGGAAGGAGGTCTGTCTGCGGGGCAGGGAGAGGTGGAGGACATCGTAGGTGAGCAAAGACTTTTCAGCCTCTTGGGTGGGGGTGCGGGATGCCCTGCGCAGGCATGGGCTGCAAGGATCCAAGGACGCATCGGGAGGATTGACCAGAGGCACTGCCCCGGTAGCAGAAGACCTCAAGCAAGGCTAGGCCCTCCTGGGCTTGGGTGTCGGCCAGACCGGGAGGGCTACGTGCCTCCCCCAGCCAACTGCCCTGCTCCTTGATGTGGAGACACAGGCCAGGGAGGCAGTGTCAGCGTTGCGTGGGATCTACTGCCCATGACCTCACTGGCCACCGAGTCTTGTGAACGGGAGGCCAAGTGCATCCCCACAGCCCCAATCGGATACCCAGACCCCAGGTGGGGCGTTCCGCACAACGGCCCTCTACCTGGGTACCCCTCCCCCGAGAAAACACAGCCTGTGGTCCTGAACTGGGGTCCAGGCTTCTCCCTCAGGTCTCCACATCAGACCAGCCAGAGAGATTCCAGTCGGGTGGGCTAACCTCCCAGATGCACACAGCCTCAGGCGGAACATCGGCCCACCACCACAGCCCCTACCACAACCGCACCCCCTTGTGACTTTCCTGGTCACAGCTGACGCCCCATGCCAACCACGTACCTGTCATCCTCCCTACTGGAGGGCCATCCTGGGCACAAGGGGTCCCTGAAATACACACAGGTGGGGGTGGAAAGCGCCAGCTCAGCAAGCAGCCCCCACCACCCTCGGTGATCTATATCCCGGCCTGCCCCCGGGAAATAGATCACTGACAACCAGTCCTCAGAAGGAGCTTGGTGGGGGCTCATTCAGGACCCCACAGACCAACTGTGGTGAGGGTGGGGGACCCAGAGCTGCCCTCCAGGGCGTCCAGGTCTCTAGGTCAAGAAACAATTGCCCCTCCCGGGATACCCACGTGCCTGTGTCCTCTTTTGCGAAACCCTCACCTAGGCAGGGCCTCAGCTCAATCCTCTGGTGTACAACTTTTTTTTGTTATTCATCACTTCTCTTCAGACATTAGGTTGTCATCATCGACCCAAGCCATGGCAACCCCTCCCTCCCAATGCAGAGCTACAGCTGGGTCTGGAGAAACTCACCACAACTCAATGCAGGAGGCCGGGCGGTCACAAAGGACAGCTGTTTCCACATACCGCATGCTGGCCACCTGGTTGAGAGGCTCTGGACAGCGACACTCGGCCCAAAGGACTGACATCTGTCTAGGGGGAGGGGAAAGGAGAGGACAGTGTCGGTGGCAAAAGGTGCTGCAGCCTCCTGGGGTGGGGTTGGGGGCTGCCCCGCGCAGGCATCGGCTGCGGGGACCCAAGGACGCATCAGGAGCAGGGACCAGAGTCATCCCCGCAGTAGGTGAGGACATCAAGCCAGGCCATCCCCTCCTGGGCTTTGGCGTGGGCCAGACCGGGAGGGCTGCGTCCTGCGGCCACCCGACCTAACAAGAGCATCTCCTTGCTCCGCGTTCCCGAGTCGCACTCCAGGGCAGCATTGACAGCATTGCGTAGGGATCTACTGACCGCAACCTCCATGGCCACTGAGGCCTGTGACCGAGAAGCCAAGTGTATCCCCACAGCCCCAAACAGATACCCGGACCCCAGGTGGGGAGTTCCCCACGCCAGGCCTCTATGAGAATTCCCCTTCCTCGTGAAAACATAGCCTGTGGCCCTGAGCTGGGCCGCTGTCCCGTGGGGTCGAGGCTTCACCCTCAGGTCTCCACATCAGACCAGCCTGGGAGATTCGAGTCGGGTGGGCCAAGCTGCCAGGACAACAAGCCTCAGGCCGAACCTCGGCCCACTACCCCCCAGCTGCCCTCCACCACTGAGCCCTCTTGCAGCGTTTCTGGTCACAGCTGATGCCACAAACAACCACGCACCTGCCTTCCTCCCTGCCAGAGGGCCATCCTGGGCACAAGGACTCCCTGAAATACACAATGGGGGGGTGTGGAAAGCGCCGGCTCAGCAAGTGGCCCCCACCGCCCTCATGGCCTGCTCCCAGGAAATGGATCCCTGACACCCAGCTCACAGAAGGAGCTTGGTGTGCTCATTGAGGACCCCACAGACCACCTGTGTTGAGGGTGGGGGCCCAGAGCTGCCCTCCAGGGCGTCCAGGTCTCCAGACAAATGACCGTTCCCCGGACACGCACGTGCGTGCGTCCTCTTTTGCAAAAGGCTCACCTAGGCTGGGCCTCAGCTCAATCCTCTGGTGTACAACTTTTTTTTTGTTATTCATCACTTCTCTTCAGCATTAGGTTGTCATCATTCACCCAAGCCATGGCAACACCTCCCTCCCGATGCAGAGCTACAGCTGGACCTGGAGAAACTCACCACAACTCAATGCAGGAGGCCGGGCGGTCACAAAGGACAGCTGTTTCAATGTCGTGCATGCTGGCCATCTGGTTGAGAGGCACTGGACAGCGACACTCGGCCCAAAGGATGGACGTCTGTCTGGGAGGAGGGGAAGGGAGAGGACAGTGTCGGTGGCAAAAGGTGCTGCAGCCTCCTGGGGTGGGGGTGGGGGCTGCCCCACGCAGGCATTGGCTGCGGAGATCGAAGGATGCATCAGGAGCAGGGACCAGAGTCTTCCCCCCAGAAGGAGAGGACATTAAGCCAGGCCATCCTCTCCTGGGCTTTGGCGTGGGCCAGACCAGGAGGGCTGTGTCCTGCGGCCACCTGACTGACCAAGAGCATCTTCCTGCTCCGCGTTCCTGAGTCGCATGCCAGGGCGGCATTGACAGCATTGCGTAGGGATCTACTGACCGCAACCTCCATGGCCACCGAGGCCCGTGACCAGGAAGCCAAGTGCATCCCAACAGCCCCAAAAGGATACCCGGACCCAGGTGGGGAGTTCCCCACGCCAGCCCTCTATGAGAACTCCCCTTTCTTGTGAAAACATAGGCTGTGGCCCTGAGCTGGGCCGCTGTCCCGTGGGGTTGAGGCTTCACCCTCAGGTCTCCACATCAGACCAGCCTGGGTGATTCGAGTCGGGTGGGCCAAGCTGCCAGGACAACAAGCCTCAGGCGAAACTTCGGCCCACTACCCCCCAGCTGCCCTCCACCACTGAGCCCTCTTGCAGCGTTTCTGGTCACAGCTAACCCCAGAAGGCAACCACGCACCTGCCTTCCTCCCTGCCAGAGGGCCATCCTAGGCACAAGGGTTCCCTAAAGAACACAAAGGGGGGAGCAAGCCCCAGCTCAGCAAGTGGCCCCCATCACCCCCATGGCCTGTCCCTGGGATATGGATCCCTGACACCTAGCCCGCTGAAGGATCTTGGGGTGCTCATTGAGGACCGCACAAACCACCTGTGGTGGGGCTGGAGGGCCCAGAGCTGCCGTCCAGGGCGTCCAGGTCTCCAGCTCAAGAGACAAATGCCCGTCCCCCCACACCCATGTGCCTGCGTCCTCTTTTGCAAAAGGCTCACCTAGGCTGGACCTCAGCTCAATCCTCTGGTGTACAATTTTTTTTGTTATTCATCACCTCTCTTCAGACATTAGATTGTCATCATCGACCCAAGCCATGGCAATCCCCCCCTCCCCTCCTGGAGGTGCAGCTGAACCTGGAGAAGCTCACCACAACTGAATGTAGGAGGCCGGGCGGGCAGGACGGACAGCAGTTTCCACGTAGTTCATACTGGCCCTCTGGTTGAGAGGCAGTGGACATCGACACCAGTCCCAAGGGAAGGACATCTGTCTGCGGGGGAGGGGGAGGTGGAGGACATTGTAGGTGGCCAAAGGCTTTTCAGCCTCTTGGGGTGGTGGTGCGGGATGACCTACGCAGGCATGGGCTAGGGGGACCAAAGGACGAATCGGGAGGAGGAAGCAGAGTTGCTGCGCCGGTAGCAGAGAACCTCAAGCCAGGTTAGGCCCTCCTGGGCTTGGGCATGGGCCATACCGGGAGGGCTGCATCCCTCCCCCAGTCGAATGACCCACTCCGCGTTGCTGAGCCGCACACCAGGGCGGCAGTGTCAGCGTTGTGTGGGTTGTACTGTCTGAGGCCTCGCTGGCCACTGAGGCCCGTGTCAGGGAAGCCAAGTGCATCCCCACAGCCCCAATCGGATACCAGCACCCCAGGTGTCCCACATGCCGGCCCTCTACCTGAGCGCCCCTTCCTTGTGAAAACACAGCCTGTGGCCCTGAGCTGGGCCGCTGTCCCATGGGGTCCAGGCTTAGCCCTCAGTTCTCCACATCAGATAGGCCTGGGAGATTCCAGTCGGGTGGGCCAACTCCCTAGATCAAGAAGCCTCAGGCGGAAGCTTGGCTCACCATCCCTCAAGCCGCCACCACCACTGCGCCCCCCTTGTGGCTTTCCTGGTCACAGCTGAAGCCCCAAGACAACCACCCACCTGCCGTCCTCCGTGTCATGCTGGGCACAAGGGCTCCCTGAAATACACAATGTGGGGGAAAGCGACAGCTCAGCAAGCGGCCCCCACCACCCCCATGGCCTGCCGCTGGGAAATGGATCACTGACACCCAGTCCGCAGAAGGAACTTGGGGTGTTCATTGAGGAGCACACAGACCACCTGTGGGGGGGTGGGGCCCAGAGCTGCCCTCCAGGGCATCCAGGTATGTAGATTAAGAAACAATTGCCCGTCCTGGGACACTCACGTGCCTGTGTCCTCTTTTGCGAAACCCTCACCTAGGCAGGGCCTCAGCTCAATCCTCTGGTGTACAACTTTTTTTTGTTATTCATCACCTCTCTTCAGACATTAGGTTGTCATCATCGACCCAAGCCATGGCAATCGCTCCCTCCCATGCAGAGCTACAGCTGGACCTGGAGAAACTCACCACAACTCAGTGCAGGATCCGTGTGGTCCCAAGGACAGCCATTCCACATAGCGCATGCTGGCCACCTGGTTGAGAGGCACTGGACAGCGACACTCGGCCAAAAGGACGGACGTCTGTCTGGGGGGAGGGGAAGGGAGAGGACAGTGTCGGCGGTAAAAAGCGCTGCAGCCTCCTGGGGTGCTGGTGGGGACTACCCCGCTCAGGCATCGGCTGAGGGCACCCAAGGATGCATCAGGAGCAGGGACCAGATCTTCCCCCCCGAAGGAGAGGACATCAAGCCAGGCCATCCCCTCCTGGGCTTTGGTGTGGGCCAGACCGGAAGGGCTGCATTCTGCGGCCACCCGACTGACCAAGAGCATCTCCCTAGTTCCCAAGTCCCACGCCAGGGCGGCATTGACAGCATTGCGTAGGGATCTACTGACCGCAACCTCCATGGCCACCAAGGCCCGTGACCGGGAAGCCAAGTGCATCTCCACAGACCCAAAAGGATACCCGGACCCCAGGTGGGGAGTTCCCCACGCCAGCCCTCTATGAGAACTCCCCTTTCTCGTGAAAACATAGGCTGTGGCCGTGAGCTAGGCCGCTGTCCCGTGGGTCCAGGCTTCACCCTCAGGTCTCCACATCAGACCAGCCTGGGAGATTCGAGTCGGGTGGGCCAAGCCACCAGGACAAGAAGCCTCAGGCCAAACTTCGGTCCACTACCCCCTAGCTGCCCTCCATCACTGAGCCCTCTTGCAGCGTTCCTGGTCACAGCTTGACGCCACAAGGCAACCACGCACCTGCCTTCCTCCCTGCCAGAGGGCCTTCCTGGGCACAAGAGTTCCCTAAAAAACACAAAGGGGGGAGCAAGCGCCAGTTCAGCAAGCGGCACCCACCACCCCTGTGGCCTGCCCCCGGGAAATGGATCCCTGACACCTAGTCCGCAGAAGGAGCTTGGGGTGCTCATTGAGGATTGCACAAATCACCTGTGGTGGGGCTGGGAGGCCCAGAGCTGCCCTCCAGGGCATCCAGGTCTCCAGCTTAAGAGACAAATGCCCGTGCCTGGGTCCTCTTTTGCAAAAGGCTCACCTAGGCTGGGCCTCAGCTCAATCCTCTGGTGTACAATTTTTTTTTGTTATTCATCACCTCTCTTCAGACATTAGGTTGTCATCATCGACCCAAGCCATGGCAACCCCTCCCTCCCGATGCAGAGCTACAGCTAGACCTGGAGAAACTCACCACAACTCAATGCAGGAGGCCAGGCGGTCACAAAGGACAGCCGTTTCAACATCATGCATGCTGGCCACCTGGTTGAGAGGCACTGGACAGCGACACTTGGCCCAAAGGACGGACGTCTGTCTGGGGGGAGGGGAAGGTAGAGGACAGTGTAGGTGGCAAAAGACGCTGCAGCCTCCTTGGGTGGGGTTGGGGGCTGCCCCGCGCAGGCATCGGCTGCGGGGACCCAAGAATGCATCAGGAGCAGGGACCAGAGTCGTCCCCCCAGTAGGAGAGGACATCAAGCCAGGCCATCCCCTCCTAGGTTTTGGCGTGGGCCAGACCGGGAGGGCTGCGTCCTGTGGCCACCCGACCTAACAAGAGCATCTCCCTGCTCCGAGTTCCCGAGTCGCACGCCAGGGCAGCATTGTCAGCATTGAGTAAGGATCTACTGACCGCAACCTCCCTGGCCACCGAGGCCCGTGACCGGGAAGTCGAGTGTATCCCCACAGCCCCAAAAGGATACCCGGACCCCAGGTGGGGAGTTCCGCACGCCAGCCCACTATCCGAACGCCCCTTCCTCGTGAAAACACAGCCTGTGGCCCTGAGCTGGGCCGCTGCCCGTGGGGTCCAGGCTTTTCCCTCAGGTCTCCACATCGGACCAGCCTGGGAGATTCAAGTTGGGTGGACCAAGCCGCCAGGACAAGCCTCAGGCGGAACCTCGGCCCACCTCCCCGAGCCTCCACCATCACCGCACCCTCTTGCAGTGTTCCTGGTCACAGCTGACGCCCCAAACCAATCACGCACCTGCAGTCCTCCCTGCCAAAGGGCCATCCTGGGCACAAGGGTTCCCTAAAAAACACAAAGGGGGAAGCAAGCGCCAGCTCAGCAAGCAGCCCCCACCACCCCTGTGGCCTTCCCCCGGGAAATGGATCCCTGACACCTAGCCCGCTGAAGGAGCTTGGGGTGCTCATTGAGGACCGCACAAACCACCTGTGGTGGGGGTGGGGGGCCCAGAGCTGTCCTCCGGGGCATCCAGGTCTCCAGCTTAAGAGACAAATGCCCGTCCCCGCACACCCATGTGCCTGTGTCCTCTTTTGCAAAAGGCTCACCTAGGCTGGGCCTCAGCTCAATCCTCTAGTGTACAATTTTTTTTGGTATTCATCACCTCTCTTCAGACATTAGGTTGTCATCATCGACCCAAGCCATGGCAACCCTTCCCTCCCCTCGTGGAGGTGCAGCTGAACCTGGAGAAGCTCACCACAACTCAATACAGGAGGCCGGGCGGCCAGGAGGGACAGCAGTTTCCACATAGTGCATGCTGGCCACCTGGTTGAGAGCCACTGGCCATCGACACCGGGCCCTAGTGAAGGATGTGTCTACGGGGCAGGGGCAGGTGGAGGACATTGTTGGTGGCCAAAGGCTTTTCAGCCTCTTGTGGTGGTGGCGCGGGATGCCCTGCGCAGGCATGGGCTAGGGGGACCCAAGGACCCATCGGGAGGAGGAAGCAGAGTTGCTGCCCCGGTAGCAGAGGACCTCAAGCCAGGCTAGGCCCTCCTATGCTTGGGTGTGTGCCATACTGGGAGGGCTGTATCCCTCCCCCAGCTGACTGACCCGCTCCGTGTTGCTGATTGTGGTGTGGGATTTTCTGCCCACGACCTCGCTGGCCATTGAGGCCATGACTAGGAACCCAACTGCATCCCCACAGCCCCAATTGGATACCCAGACCCCAGGTGAGGGGTACCGCACGCCGGCCCTCTACCCGAAAGCCCTTTCCTGGTGAGAACACAGCCTGTGGCCCTAAGCTGGGCCGCTGTCCCGCGGGGTCCTGGCTTCTCCCTCAGGTCTCCACATCAGACCAGCCTGGGAGATTCGACTCGGGTGGGCCAAGCCCCCAGATCCACAAGCTTCAGCCCGAAGCTCAGCCCACCAATCTCCAGCCTCCACTACCACCGCGTCCCTTGCGGCTTTCCTGGTGACAGCTGATGCCCCAAGCCAAACACGCACCTGCCCTCCTCCCTGACGAAAGGCCATCCTGGCACAAAGGGTCCCTGAAATACACAATGGGGGGAGAGCGCCAGCTCAACAAGAGGCCCCCACCTCCCCCGTGGCCTGCCATGGGGAAATGGATCCCTGACACCCACCCCGCAGGAGGAGCTTGGGGTGCTTATTGAGGAGCGCAGAGACCAGCAGAGGTGGGGGTGTGCGGCCCAGAGCTGCCCTCCAGGGCATCCAGGTCTCCAGCTGAAGAGACACTGGTCTGTCCCGGGACACCGACGTGCCTGTGTCCACTTTTGTAAAACGCTCACCTAGCTGAGGATTGGGCCTCAGCTCAATCCTCTGGTGTACGATTTTGTTGTTGCTGTTGTTATTCAACACTTCTCTTTAGATTTTAGGTTGTCATCATTGACCCAAGCCATGGCAAGCCCTCCCTCCCCACGCGGAGGTGCAGCTGGACCTGGAGAAGCTCACCACAGTTGGAGGCTGGGCGGCCCAGAGGGACAGCAATTTCCACATAGTGCATGCTGGCCACCTGGAAGAGAGCCACTGGCCATCGACACCGGGCCCAACGGACGGACGTCTATCTGCAGGGAAGGGGGAGGTAGAGGACAGCGTCGGTGGCCAAAGACTTTGTAGCCTCTTTGGGTGGGGGCAGGGGCTGACCCACACAGGCATGGGCTTCGGGGACCCAAGGAAGCATTGGGAGGAGTGACCAGAGGCACTGCCCTGGTAGCAGAGAACTTGAAAGCCAGGCTAGCCTCTCCTGGGCTTGGGCAGGGGCCAGACCGGAAGGGCTGCATCCTACCCCCAGTTGATTGACCAAGCATGTCGCTGCTCTGTGTTGATGAGTCTCTCGCCAAGGCGGCAATGTCAGCGTTGTGTGGATTGTACTGTCCTCGGCCTCGCTGGCCACCGAGGCCCGTGACCAGGAAGTCAAGTGCATCCCCACAGCCCCAATCAGATACCGGGATGGCAGGTTGGGAATTCCACATGCCGGCCCTCTATCCCAGTGCCCCTTCCTCGTGAAAACATAGCCTGTGGCCCTGAGCTGGGCCGCTGTCCCCTGGGGTCCAGGCTTCTCCCTCAGGTTTCCACATCAGACTAGCCTGGGAGATTCGAGTCGAGTGGGCCAACTCCCCGGATCCACAAGCCTCAGGCAGAAACTCAGGTCACCATTGCCCAGCTTCCACCATCATCGTGCCCCTTGTGGCTTTCCTGGTCACAGCTGACGCCCCAAGCCAACCACCCACCTGCTGTACTCCCTGCCGGAAGGCCATGCTAAGCACAAGGGCTCCCTGAAAT
>CAUYON010002933.1:0-13004 GCA_963573935.1 Arctocebus calabarensis | reverse complement strand
TCGAGGGTGGTGGGGGGGGGGAAGCGACAGCTCAGCAAGCGGCACCCACCACCCCCGTGGCCTGCCCCCGGGAAATGGATCCATGACACCCAGCCCGCAGAAGGAGCTTGGGGTGCTCATTGAGGACCCCACAGACCACCTGTGGTGAGGGTGGGGGGCCGAGAGCTGCCGTCCAGGGCGTCCAGGTCTCCAGCTTAAGAGACAAATGCCCATCACCCACGTGCCTGCGTCCTCTTTTGCAAAAGGCTCACCTAGGCTGGGCCTCAGCTCAATCCTCTGGTGTACAATTTTTTTTTGTTATTCATCACCTCTCTTCAGACGTTAGGTTGTCATCATCGACCCAAGGCAAGGCAACCGTTCCCTGCCCACATGGGGGTGCTGCTGGACCTGGAGAAGCTCACCACAACCCAATGCAGGAGGCCGGGCGACCAGAAGGGACAGCAGTTTCCACGTAGTGCATGCTGGCCACCAGGTTGAGAGCCACTGGCCATCAACACCGGGCCCTAGTGAAGGACGTCTGTCTGCAGGGGAGGGGGAAGTAGAGGACATTGTTGGTGGCCAAAGGCTTTTCAGCCTCTTGGGGTGGTGGCGCGGGATGCCCGCTCAGGCATGGGGTAGGGGGACCCAAGGACGCATCAGGAGGAGGCAACAGAGTTGCTGCCCCGGTAGCAGAGGACCTCAAGCCAGGCTAGGCCCTCCTGGGCTTGGGTGTGGGCCAGACCGGGAGGGCTGCATCCCTCCCCCAGTCGACTGACCCACTCTGTGTTGCTGATCCGCACGCCAGGGCAGCAGTGTCAGCGTTGCGTAGGTTGTACTGTCCGCAGCCTTGCTGGCCACTGAGGACCGTGACCGGGAAGCCAAGTGCATTCCCACAGCCCCAATCGGATACCCGGACCCCAGGTGAGGAGTACTGCACGCCGGCCCTCTACCCGAGCACCCCTTCCTCGAGAAAACACAGCCTGTGGCCCTGAGCTGGGCCGCTGTCCCCTGGGGTCCAGGCTTCTTCCTCAGGTCTCCACATCAGACCAGCCTCGGAGATTCGAGTCCGGTGGGCCAACTCTTCAGATCAACAAGCCTCAGGCCGAAGATTGGCCCACCATCCCCCAAGCCACCACCACCACTGTGCCCCCCTTGTGGCTTTCCTGGTCATAGCTGACGCCCCAAGTCAACCACCCACCTGCCATCCTCCCTGGAAGGCCATCCTGGGCACAAGGGCTCCCTGAAATACACAATGGGGGGGGAAAGCGCCAGCTCAGCAAGCGGCCCCACCGCCCCCGTGGCCTGCCCGGGGGGAAATGGATCCATGACACCCAGCCCGCAGAAGGAGCTTGGGGTGCTCATTGAGGACCACACAGACCACCTGTGGTGGGTGTGTGGGGCCCAGAGCTGCCCTCCAGGGCATCCAGGTCTCTAGGTTAAGAAACAGTTGCCCATCCTGGGACACTCACGTGCCTGCGTCCTCTTTTGCAAAACCCTCACCTAGGCAGGGCCTCAGCTCAATCCTCTGGTGTACAACTTTTTTTTTGTTATTCATCACTTCTCTTCAGCATTAGGTTGTTATCATTGACCCAAGCCATGGCAACCCCTCCTTCCCCATGCAGAGCTACAGCTGGACCTGGAGAAACTCACCACAACTCAATGCAGGAGGCCGGGTGGTCACAAAGGACAGCCATTTCCACGTAGTGCATGCTGGCCACCTGGTTGAGAGGCACTAGACAGCGATACTCACCCCAAAGGAAGGACATCTGTCTGCGGGGAGGGGAAGGTGGAGGACAGTGTCGGTGGCAAAAGGCGCTGCAGCTTCCTGGGGTGGGGGTGGGGGCTGCCCGGCACAGCATTGGTTGTGGGGACCCAAGGACGCATCAGGAGCGGAGACCAGAGTCGTCACCCCAGTAGGAGAGGACATCAAGCCAGGCCATCCCCTCCTGGGCTTTGGCGTGGGCCAGACCGGGAGGGCTGCGTCCTGCGGCCACCCGACTGACCAAGAGCATCTCCCTGCTCTGAGTTCCCGAGTCGCACGCCAGGGCAGCATTGTCAGCATTACGTAGGGATCTACTGACCGCAACCTCCCTGGCCACCAAGGCCCGTGACCGGGAAGCCAAGTGCATCCCCTCAGCCCCAAAAGGATACCCGGACCCCAGGTGGGGAGTTCCCCACGCCAGCCCTCTATCCCAACGTCCCTTCTTCGTGAAAACACAGCCTGTGGCCCTGTGCTGGGCAGGTGTCCCGTGGGGTCCAGGCTTTTCCCTCAGGTCTCCACATCAGATCAGCCTGGGAGATTTGAGTCGGGTGGGCCAAGCCACCAGGACAACAAGCCTCAGGCCGAACCTCTGCCCACCTCCCAGAGCCCCCACCACCACTGCGCCCCCTTGTGGCTTTCCTGAGCACAGGTGAATCCTCAGGCCAAACCTCGGCCCACTACCCCCAGCTCCTTCCACCAGTGCGCACTCTTGCAGCGTTCCTGGTCACAGCAGACGCCTCAAGCCAACCACGCACCTGTAGTCCTCCCTGCCGAAGGGCCATCCTGGGCACAAGGGCTCCCTAAAAAACACAAAGTGGGGGGCAAGCGGCCCCCACCGCCCTTGTGGCCTGCCCCCCGGAAATGGATCCCTGACACCCAGCCCGCCGAAGGAGCTTGGGGTGCTCATTGAGGACCCCTCAGACCACCTGTGGTGAGGGTGGAGGGCCCAGAGCTGCCCTCCAGGGCATCCAGATCTCCAGCTTAAGAGACAAATGCCCGTCCCCGGACACCCACGTGCCTGTGTCCTCTTTTGCAAAAGGCTCACCTAGGCTGGGCCTCAGCTCAATCCTCTGTTGTGCCATTTTCTTTTTGTTATTCATCACCTCTCTTCAGACATTAGGTTGTCATCATCGACCCAAGCCATGGCAACCCCTCCCTCCCCTCGTGGAGGTGCAGTTGGACCTGGAGAAGCTCACCACAACTCAATGCAGGAGGCCGGGCGACCAGGAGGGACAGCAGTTTCCACGTAGTGCATGCTGGCCACCTGGTTGAGAGCCACTGGCCATCAACACCGGTCACAAGGGAAGGATGTCTGTCTGCAGGGGAGGGGGAGGTGGAGGACATTGTAGGTGGCCAAAGGCTTTTCAGCCTCTTGGGGTGGGGGCGCGGGATGCCCTGCACAGGCATGGGCTGCGGGGACCCAAGGACGCTTCGGGAAGAGGGACCAGAGTTGCTGCCCCGGTAGCAGAGGACCTCAAGCCAGGCTAGGCCCTCCTGGGCTTGGGCGTGGGCCAGACGGGAGGGCTGCGTCCCTCCCCCAGCCGACTGACCCGCTCCGTGTTGCTGAGACGCACGCCAGGGGGGCAGTGTCAGCCTTGCATGGGTTGTACTGTCCATGGCCTCGATGGCCACCGAGGCCCGTGACGGGGAAGCCAAGTGCATCCCCACAGCCCCAATCGGAGACCCGGACCCCAGGTGGGGAGTACCGCAAGCCAGCCCCTACCAGAGCGCCTCTTCCTCGTGAAAACACCCTGTGGCCCTGAACTGGGCTGCTGTCCCGTGGGGTCCAGGCCTCTCCCTCAGGTCTCCACATCAGACCAGCCTGGGAGATTCGAGTCGGGTGTGCCAACTCCCCAGATCCACAAGCCTCAGGCCAAAACTCGGCTCACCATCCCCCAGCCCCTACCACCATCGCCCCCCTTGTGGCTTTCCTGGTCACAGCTGACGCCCTAAGCCAACCATGTACCTGCCGTCCTCCCTGCCGGAGGGCCATCCTGGGCACAAGGGCTCGCTGAAATACACAAGGGGGGGGGGAAGCACCAGCTCAGCAAGCGGCCCCCACCGCCCCCGTGGCCTGCCCCCGGGAAATGGATCACTGACACCGAGCCCGCTGAAGGAGCTTGGGGTGCTCATTGAGGACCACACAGACCAACTGTGGTGGGGGTGGGGGGCCCAGAGCTGCCCTCCGGGGCGTCCAGGTCTCGAGCTTAAGAGACAACTGCCGGTCCCAGGACACTCTCATGCCTGCGTCCTGTTTTGCAAAACGCTCACCTAGGCTGGGCCTAAGCTCAATCCTCTGGTGTACAACTTTTCTTTGTTATTCATCACCTCTCTTCAGACATTAGGTTGTCATCATCGACCCAAGCCATTGCAACCCCTCCTTCCCCTCGGGGAGGTGCAGCTGGACCTGGAGATGCTCAGCACAACTCAATGCTGGAGGCCAGGCATCCAGGAGGGACAGCAGTTTCCACGTAGTGCTTGCTGGCCACCTGGTTGAGAGCCACTGGCCATCGACACCGGTCCCAAGGGAAGGACGTCTGTCTGCGGGGTAGGAGGAGGTGGAGGACATTGTAGGTGGCCAACGGCTTTTCACCCTCTTGGGGTGGGGCTGCAGGATGCCCTGCGCAGGCATGGACTGCGAGGACCCAAGGACGCATCCGGAGGAGGTACCAGAGGTGCTGCCCTGGTAGCAGAGGACCTCAAGCCAGGCTAGGCCCTCCTGGGCTTGGGCGTGGGCCAGACCGGGAGGGCTGAGTGCCTCCGCCAGCCAACTGACCCGCTCCTTGATGCCGAGACGCCGGCCAGGGAGGCAGTGTCAGCATTGCGTGGGATCTACTGCCCGCGACCTCACTCGCCACCGAGACTCGTGACTGGGAGGCCAAGTGCATCCCCACAGTCCCAATCGGACTCCAGGTGGGGAGTTCTGCACAATGGCACTCTACCTGGGCACCCTTTCCCCGTGAAAACACAGCCTGTGGCCCTGAGCTGGGCTGCTGTACCCTGGGGTCCAGGCTTCTCCCTCAGGTCTCCACATCAGACCAGCCAGAGAGATTCCAGTCGAGTGGGCCAACCTCCCAGATGCACACGGCCTCAGGCGGAACATCAGCCCATCACCCCAGCCCCTACCACAACCGCACCCCCTTGCGACTTTCCTGGTCACACCTGACGCCCCAAGCCAACCACACACCTGTCATCCTCCCTGGCGGAGGGCCATCCTGGGCACAAGGGCTCCCTGAAATACACAATGGGGGGGAAGCGCCAGCTCAGCAAGAGGCCCCCACCGCCCCTGTGGCCTGTCCGCGGGAAATGTCCTGACACCCAGCCCGCAGAAGGAGCTTGGTGTGCTCATTGAGGACCACACAGATCAACTGGGATGGGGGTAGGGGGCCCAGAGCTGCCCTCCAGGGCATCCAGGTCTCCAGCTTAAGAGACAATTGCCCGTCTCAGGACACCCAGGTGCCTGCGTCCTCTTTTGCAAAATGGTCACCTAGGCTGGGACTCAGCTCAGTACTCTGGTGTATGATTTTTTTTTTTTGTTATTCATCACCTCTCTTCAGACATTAGGTTGTCATCATCGACCCAAGCCATGGCATCCCCTCCCTTCCTCGTGGAGGTGCAGCTGGACCTGGAGAAGCTCATCTCAACTCAGTGCAGGATTCTGGGCGGTCACAAAGGACAGCCATTTTCACGTAGTGCATGCTGGCTACCTGGTTGAGAGGCACTGGACAGCGATACAGGGCCCAAGGGACTGATGTCTGCCTGCGGGGAAGGGAGAGGTGGAGGACAGTGTCAGTGGCAAAAGGCGCTGCAGCCCCTTGGGGTGGGGGAGGGGGCTGATCCTTGCAGGCATGGGCTGTGGGGGCCCAAGGATGCATCCGGAGCAGGGACCAGAAACGACCTCCCAGTAGGAGAGGGCATCAAGCCAGGCCATCCCCTCCTAGGCTTTGGCGTGAGCCAGACCGGGAGGGCTGCGTCCTGCGGCCAGCCGACTGACCAAGAGCATCTCCCCGCTCCGCGTTGCTGAGTCGCACGCCAGGGCGGCAGTGTCAGTGTTGAGTAGGGATCTACTGCCCACAACCTCACTGGCCTCCGAGGCCGGTGACCGGGAAGCCAAGTGCATCCCCACAGCCCCAAAAGGACACCCGGACCCCAGGCGGTGAGTTTGGCACGCCAGCCCTCTACTCGAGCGCCCCTTCCTCGTGAAAACAGCCTGTGGCCCTGAGCTGGGCCGCTGTCCCGTGGGATCCAGGCTTCTCCCTCAGGTCTCCACATCAGATCAGCCTGGGAGATTCGAGTCTGGTGGGCCAAACCCCCTGAATCCACACGGCCTCAGGCCGGACCTCGGCCCATCACCTGCCATCTCCTATGACCACCGCGCCCCCTTGCGGCTTCCCTGGTCACAGCTGATGCTGCAAGCTAACCATGCACCTTTCGTCCTCCCTGGCGGAGGGCCATCCTGGGCACAAGGGCTCCCTGAAATACACAATGGGGGGGCAAGCGCCAGCTCAGCAAGCGGCCCCCACCGCCCCCGTGGCCTGCCCCCGGGAAATGGATCCCTGACACCTAGCCTGCAGAAGGAGCTTGGCGTGCTCATTGAGGACCACACAGACCACCTGTGGTGAGGGTGGGGGGCCCCCAGCTGCCCTCCAGGGCGTCTATGTCTCCAGGTTAAGAGATAATTGTCCGTCCCGGGACACCCACGTGCTTGCGTCCCCTTTTGCAAAAGGCTCACCTAGGCTGGGCCTCAGCTCAATCCTCTGGTGTACAACTTTTTTTTGTTATTCATCACTTCTCTTCAGACATTAGGTTGTCATCATTGACCCAAGCCATGGCAATCCCTCCCTCCCCATGCGGAGCTACAGCTGGACCTGGAGAAGCTCACCACAACTCAATGCAGGAGGCCGTGCGGTCACAAAGTACAGCCGTTTCCATGTAGTGAATGCTGGTCACCTGGTTGAGAGGCACTGGACAGCAACACTCGGCCCAAAGGACTGACGACTGTGTGGGGGGAGGGGAAGGTGGAGGACAGTGTCAGTGGCAAAAGGCGCTGCAGCCTCTTGGGGTGGGGGTGGGGGCTGCCCCGCGCAGGCATCGGCTGCAGGGACCCAAGAATGGATCAGGAGCAGGGACCAGAGGCGTCCCCCCAGTAGGAGAGGACATCAAGCCAGGCCATCCCCTCCTGGACTTTGGCGTGGGCCAGACCGGGAAGGCTGCATTCTGTGGTCACCAGACCGACCAAGAGCATCTCCCCGCTCCGCGTTCCAGAGTCGCACGGAAGGGCGGCATTGTCAGCATTGCGTAGGGATCTACTGACCGCAACCTCCCTGGCCACGGAGGCCCGTGATCGGGAAACCAAGTGCATCCCCACAGCCCCAAAAGGATACCTGGACCCCAGGTGGGGAGTTCCCCACGCCAGCCCTCTATCCGAACGCCCCTTCCTCGTGAAAACACAGCCTGTGGCCCTGAGCTGGGCCGCTGTCCCCTGGTGTCCAGACTTCTCCCTCAGGTCTCCACATCAGACCAGCCTGGGAGATTCGAGTCAGGTGGGCCAAGCCCCCGGATCCACAAGCCTCAGGCCGGACCTCGGCCCACCACCCCCCAGCCCCCCCCACCACAGCTCCCCCTTGCGGCTTTCTAGGTCACAGCTGAAGCCTCAGGCCGAACTTCGGCGCACTACCCCTAGTCCCCACCAGCACTGCTCCCCTTTGTGGCTTTCATGGTGACAGCTGTAGCCCCAAGCCAACCACGCACCTGTTGTTCTCCCTGCCGGAGGGCCATCCTGATCACAAGGGCTCCCTGAAATACACAATGGGGTGGAGGGTAAGCGCCAGCTCAGCAAGTGGCCATCACCGGCCCTGTGGCCTGCCCGCGGGAAATGGATCCCTGACACCCAGGCCGCAGAAGGAGCATGGGGTGCTCATTGAGGACCACACAGACCACTGGTGGTGGGGGTGGGGGGCCCAGAGCTGCCCTCCAGGGCGTTCAGGTCTCCAGCTTAAGAGACAATTATCCGTCGGGGACACCCAAGTGCCTCTGTGCTGTTTTCCAAAACGCTCACCTAGGCTGGGCCTCAGCTCAGTCCTCTGGTGTACAATTTTTTTTTGTTATTCATCACCTCTCTTCAGACATTAGGTTGTCATCATCGACCCAAGCCATGGCAACCCCTCCCTCCCCTCGTGGAGGTGCAGCTGGACCTGGAGAAGCTCACCACAACTCAATGCAGGAGGCCGGGTGACCAGGAGGGACAGCAGTTTCCACGTAGTGCATGCTGGCCACCTGGTTGAGAGCCACTGGCCATCGACACCGAGCCCAAGGCAAGGATGTCAGTCTGCGGGACAGGGGAGGGTGGAGGACATTGTAGGTGGCCAACGGCTTTTCACCCTCTTGGGGTGGGGCTGCAGGATGCCCTGGGCAGGCATGGGCTGCGGAGACCCAAGGACGCATGGGGAGGAGGGACCAGAGGAGCTGCCCCGGTAGCAGAGAACCTCAAGCCAGGCTAGGCCCTCCTAGGCTTGGGCGTGGGCCAGACCTGGAGGGCTGCATCCCTCCCCCAGGCAACTGACCCGCTAGGTGTTGCTGAGACGCACGCCAGGGCGGGAGTGTCAGCGTTGAGTGGGTTGTACTGTCCGTGGCCTCTCTGGCCACCGAGGCCCGTGACGGGGAAGCCAAATGCATCCTCACAGCCCCAATCGGATACCCGGACCCCAGGTGAGGAGTACCGCACGCCGGCCCTCTACCCGAGTGCCCCTTCCTCATGAAAACACAGCCTGTGGCCCTGAGCTGGGGCACTGTCCTGTGGGATCCAAGCTTCTCCCTCAGGTCTCCACATAAGACCAACCTTGGAGATTCGAGTCAGGTGGGCCAACTCCCTGGATCAAAAAGCCTCAGGCCGAACCTCCGCCCACCATCCTCCAAGCCGCCACCACCACTGCGCCCCCTTGCGGCTTTCCTGGTCATAGCTGAAGCCTCAGGCCGAACCTTGGCCCACTACACCCCAGCTCCCTCCACCACTGCGCCCTCTTGCCGCTTTCCTGGTCACAGCCTACGCCCCAAGCCAACCACACACCTCTGGTCCTTCCAGCCGGAGGGCCATCTTGGGCACGAGGGCTCCCTAAAAAACACAAAGGGGGGGCAATCGCCAGCTCAGCAAGCGGCCCCCACCACCCCCGTGGCCTGCCCCCGGGAAATGGATCCCTGACACCCAGCCCGCAGAAGGAGCTTGGGGTGCTCATTGAGGAGCGCACAGACCTGCTTGGGTGGGGGTGTGGGGCCCAGAGCTGCCCTCCGGGGCATCCAGGTCTCCAGCTTAAGAGACAAATGCCCGTCCCCGGACACCCACGTGCCTGCGTCCTCTTTTGCAAAAGGCTCACCTAGGCAGGGCCTCAGCTCAATCCTCTGGTGTACAATTTTTTTTTTTGTTATTCATCACCTCTCTTCAGACATTAGGTTGTCATCATCGACCCAAGCCATGGCAACCCCTCCCTCCCCTCGTGGAGGTGCAGCTGGACCTGGAGAAGCTCACCACAACTCAATGCAGGAGGCCAGGTGACCAGGAGGGACAGCAGTTTCCACGTAGTGCATGCTGGCCACCTGGTTGAGAGCACTGGCCATCGACACCGGTCCCAAGGGAAGGACGTCTGTCTGCGGGGGAGGGGGAGGTGGAGGACATTGTAGGTGGCCAAAGGCTTTTCAGCCTCTTGGGGTGGTGGCGCGGGATGTCCTGCGCCGGCATGGGCTGCGGGGACCCAAGGATGCATCGGGAGGAGGGACCAGAGTTGCTGCCCGGTAGCAGAGAACCTCAAGCCAGGCTAGGCCCTCCTGGGCTTGGGCGTGGGCCAGACGGGAGGGCTGCGTCCCTCCCCCAGCCGACTGACCCGCTCCGTGCTGCTGAACCGCACGCCAGGGCACCAGTGGTACTGTCCGCGGCCTTGCTGGCCACCGAGGCCCGTGACGGGGAAACCAAGTGCATCCCCACAGCCCCAATCGGATACCCGGACCCCAGGTGGGAAGTACCGCACACCGGCCCTCTACCCGAGCGCCCCTTCCTCGTGAAAACACAGCCTGTGGCCCTGAGCTGGGCTGCTCTCCCGTGGGGTTCAGGCTTCTCCCTCAGATCTCCACATCAGACCAGCCTGGGAGATTCGTCGGCTGGGCCAAACCCCCTGGATCCACAAGGCCTCAGGCCGGACCTCGGCCCATCACCCGCCATCTCCTATGACCACCGCGCCCCCTTGCGGCTTCCCTGGTCACAGCTGACGCTGGAAGCTAACCACGCACCTGTCGTCCTCCCTGGCGGAGGGCCATCCTGGGCACAAGGGCTCCTTGAAATACACAATGGGGAGGGGAAGCACCAGCTCAGCAAGCGACCCTCATCGCCCCCGTGGCCTGCCCGCGGGAAATGGATCCCTGACACCCAGCCCGCAGAAGGAGCTTGGGGTGCTCATTGAGGAGCGCACAGACCTGCTTGGGTGGGGGTGTGGGGTCCAGAGCTGCCCTCCAGGGCGTCCAGGTCTCCAGCTTAAGAGACAATTGCTGGTCCCCGGACACCCACGTGCCCGCGTCCTCCTTTGCAGAACGCTCACCTAGGCAGGGCCTCAGCTCAATCCTCTGGTGTACAATTTTTTTTTGTTATTCATCACCTCTCTTTAGACATTAGGTTGTCATCATTGACCCAAGCTATGGCAACCCCTCCCTCCCCACGCGGAGGTGCAGCTGGACCTGGAGAAGCTCACCACAACTCTACGCAGGAGGCCGGGCGGTCAGGAGAGACAGCAGTTTCCACGTAGTGCATGCTAGCCACCTGGTTGATAGCCACTGGCCATAGACACCGGGCCCAAGGGACTGACGTCTGTCTGCGGGGGAGGAGGAGGTGGAGGACAGTGTGTGTGGCCTATGGCACTGGAGCCTCTTGTAGTGGCGGTGGAAACCCAAGGACGCATCGGGACCAGGACCTCAGGCCAGGCCAGCCCCTCCTGGTCTTGGGCGTGGGCCAGACCGGGAGGGCTGCGTCCTGCGGTCAGCCACAGAACAAGAGCATCTCGCTGATCCTTGTAGCTGAGTCGCTGCCCAGGGTGGCAGTGTCAGCATTGCGTGGTATCTACTGCCCGCGACCTTATTGGCCACGGAGGCCCGTGACCGGGAAGCCAAGAGCATCCCCACAGCCCCAATCGGATACCCAGACCCTAGGTGGGGAGTTCCGCACGCCGACGCTCTACCTGAGTGCTCCTTCCCCATGAAAACACAGCCTGTGGCCCTGAGCCGGGCCGCTGTCCTGTGGGTTCCAGGCTTCTCCCTCAGGTCTCTATCTCAGACCAACCAGGGAGATTCGAGTCGGGTGGACCAACCCCCTGGATTCACAGGGCCTCAGTCCGAACCTCGGCCCACCACCCGCCAGCCCCCACCACCACTGCGCCCCCTGAGGCTTTCCTGGTCACAGCTGACGCCCCAAGCAAACCACGCACCTGTTGTCCTTCCTGCCGGAGGGCCATCTTGGGCACAAGGGCTCCCTGAAATACACAATGGGGGGGGAGCGTCAGCTCAGCAAGCGGCCCCCACTGCCCCCTTGGCCTGTCCCCGGGAAATGGATCCCTGACACCCAGCCCGTAGAAGGAGCTTGGGGTGCTCATTGAGGACAGCGCAGACCAGCTGGAGTGGGGGTGGGGGCCCCAGAGGTGCCCTCCATGGCGTCCAGGTCTCCAGCTTAAGAGACAAATGCCCGTCCCGGGACACCCACGTGCCTCGTCCTCTTTTGCAAAACGCTCACTTAGGCTGGGCCTCAGCTCAATCCTCTGGTGTACGATTTTTTTTTTTTTGTTATTCATCAGTTCTCTTCAGACATTAGGTTGTCATCATCGACTCAAGCCATGGCAACCCCTCCCTCCCCACGCGGAGGTGCAGCTGGACCTGGAGAAGCTCACCACAGCTCAATGCAGGAGGTCCGGCGGCCTGGAGAGACAGCAGTTTCCACGTAGTGCATGCTGGCCACCTGGTTGAGAACCACTGGCCAGCAACACTGGGCCCAAGGGACGGACGTCTGTCTGCGGGGGGGGGGGGGCGGGGGGAGGACAGTGTCGGTGGCCAAAGGTGCTGGAAAGCCGCTTGGGGTGAGGGCGGTGGCTATCCTGGGTAGGCATGGGCTGGGGGGAGTCAAGGACGCATCGGGAACAGAGACCTGAGGTGCTGCCCCGGATGTCCTAGGCCCCTTAGGTAGTAGAGTACCCCTTGCCAGACCACTTTCTAGGCTTGTTTTGCGCCTTACCGGGAGGAGTGGTGTTCCTTTCACCCAGCCTGTACTGGACCCCCTTTTCACCATAAAAACAGAGCCTGTGGGCCTTCGCTGGTCACCTGACCTACACTTCACTGTGCGTGGCCCTTGGTCTGCAACAAGTGCCATTTTGGGCCCTAGAGCACCTCGACTAACATCACTGAAAACATGATGCCCCTTCCCTCGGGTGTGACATTTCCAGGGAGCTTCTGGCAAAGAGTGTTTAGGGGGGCTTTCCAGCGGGAAGTACTCTTTGCCATCAGTCTGAACCTGATTCCCTAGCCGCACCCTAGAAAGACCCATCAACCTGGACCTCACTGGCGACGTAGCCAAATGCATCCCCAAAGCCCCAACCTGATACCTGGAACTGAGGTCAGCAATTCTGGAGTGCCCCGTCTCCTTGAAACCTGTATTCCATGGTCTCTTTTCCCATGTGCTTTCCATGGGAAAGTACTGTTTCCCATCAGGCTGAACCTTGGCTCCCCAACTTCACCCCCAGTCCTGATGCCCTAGTGATCATGGCAGATGCCTGGGTCCATCCACTCACCTACCATCCTGAGTACTGGAGTCTAACATGGGCAGAACAGCTCCCTGAAATACACATTGCAGGAGCTTCAGGTCTGCAAGAAGCCATCCTTGTGGCCTACCCTAGGTGAATGGACCCACGATACCCAGTCCAGAGAGTGTGCTTGGGCTGCTCACTTTTGAGCGCCCAGACAATCTCGAGGTGCTCTCCCTGATGCCTTGTGGGTTCTCTAGGTTTCCAGGAGGAGAGACAATCCCGCCCCCTTGGATACCAGTATCCTAGAATTTTCTTCCAAAATTCTTACCTGTTCTTTTTGACCTGTGGTGTTATTATGAATTATTCTTAATTTTTCCCATCTTTGATTGTTGTATGTTTTTCTAATAGTTTTCAAAACTAGTATCTTTCTTACTCATTTCTTTTTTTTATGATGTTACATTTTTTTAATAATCCACAATTATGTTTAGGAAATCACA
>CAUYON010002928.1:0-11856 GCA_963573935.1 Arctocebus calabarensis | reverse complement strand
ATTGACATAACATTCATGAGATTTTCTCATTTACTATGTGAAAACATTTTTGATCCGTATTTAGAAGTTTTCTCCTGACTCTAGTGATTTCAGAACTGGGACCATGGTTCTCCATGATAACAGCTACCTGTGGCTATAACGACAGTTACCCTATGAATCTCCAACATGGCAGTGCCTCAACAGAGAATCAGTCACTTCATCACTGTTTGCATTATTATTAACCGTATTTCTATGATCCCCATTTCACAGATGAAAAAACTAAGTCTTAAGGGGAGTTACATACTTTCCAAAGTCACACAGCTAGGACATGGTGGAGACAGAATCTGGCTGCATTTTGGCCACGGAAGGAATCTGCCAAGGAGGCTTCTCGACAGAATAAAAGTGAAAACAGAATCAGAGAAGCAGAGAGGTTAAGTGGATCTCTCCTGCTCCACCTTATTGCACAGGAGAATGTTAAGAAATGCTTTTCAGTAGGTTGAGTAAGGAGGGTCTGACACTATTTTGTGTGGTGAGAAAACAGGTGTTCCCTGGGGCATTTTCACCAAAGGCCTCCCTAACCATCTTCTGGCAACAAATTTACTCAAGTTATGTTTACTGGGGACTTGCTATAACTCTTTGGAACTCAATTGCATTCTGACACTCTATTCATCTTCTAACTTATTTCCCATCACTGACCCTGATCTTATTTAAAAAACCTTGGAGAGTATCAATAATGGCACCTTTTCTGTGCTATTTTTTTGACAAGTTATTCCAGAATGTATTTAATAACTTAAAATTGTCATTGATTGAAAATAGTAATTCTAAATGAGCAGGTGTAAACTAATATACCTTCTTTTCTTTCTTAATCTCTTTTTTCCCCAGACACATACTTGATCTTCTCAAAGGTGTCTTCCTAAGTGGTCAACAAGCTACAAAACTGTCCAAAGAGAGAGGAAGATAGAAAACTTTTATTATAGGTTGAACATCCCAAATCTTGATATGTAAAAGGCAAAAAGTTCCAAAATCTGAAACTTTCTGAGTACAGACATAATGCTCAAAGGAAAATTCTTGTCACAGTATTTTGGATTAGGATTACTCAAGCAGCAAGTATAATATAAATATCCTAAAATTTAAAAAATACAAAATCTGAACACTTTTGGTCCCAAGCACTTCTGACAAGAGCTACATAACCTGCAGCATCAACCCTCCCCAGAGTCTAGATTTGTTCACCCAAGATGCTACTTAGAACAGAGCTTAGCGCATATTAGGTGCTCAAGAGATAGTTCACAAATCCAGGAAAGTCATTCCTAACTGGAACTTACTATTCAAAAAAATTCAGAGCTTGGGTCTCAACACTCAGTTTTTCGGCAGGGCTTTTGGGAATAAGGAAATGCCAGCATACAGATAGAAAGGGTGACTGCCACTCAGCAGGACTTGAGAGGCAATGAAGTTTTGTCTATTCAAAACATTTGTCTCTTGGCAACCTTTTACCATCTGAAATTCCCATCTCTGATTCTGCATTCAGTACCTAGGGAAAGGCACTGACTTGAAATGAGGCAAGATAAGTTTATTTGATTAGCTCATTGAGACTTTGGGCCCCTAAAGGACATAGATAGGGCTAACCCCCAGTTGCAGGAGATAATCAAAGGGTTCCTGACCAAAAGATCAGTGTTACTGGTTGCTGTTTGAACAGAAGGAGGGGGAAGAATTCCAAAGGGAAGGCCACCCGAGACTTAATGCACCAACTCAACGAGCCCTGGCCCCAAAGCACATGTGTATAGTCCAAGAGAGAAAAGTAGACCATAAATCCCATGGGTTTGGAGTCCAGGAAACCTGAACTTTCAGTCCAGTCCCATCACTTTTTGACCACAGGACCAAGTGACTGACTTTGTGTGAACTCAACTTTCTCGTCTACACAGTGGGTGCATTTCCCCTAGCATGCAGCGTTGCGATAAGGCATAATTGAGATCCTGAGAATGCCTAATGTAGGGCTGGGTAAGGCGAAGCCATTTAGAAGTAGTGCAAGGTGGCTATTTCCATCCATAATAATTCTTTCCAAAGCAGTTTTTATCCTTCTTAATAAAGCAAAATTGAAATGGGGGCTAGGGAAAGAGGCAACAAACATATGGGAAGAAATGAGAAGTTCTTATCAAGAATCTAATAGATGCCAAAGATTTACCCAAGTTCCCTTCACATGCACTCCATGGGAGAATGAAGTTGGTGTCTCTGAACTTGTCCCCTCATCCTTCAGACACAAATTCTTCTGGTTTCTCAACATACAGAAACACTGATGAGAAAGGAAGAAACAGAAACAACAAGAAAGATGTTCTATATAAATCCAACACTTGCCTGTTTGAGAGCCAAACCATGCCCTCCATCTTAACACTCAAGCCCCCTTGATAGAGGAGAGGCAGAGCCCCGCTGCTCAGAGGAAGTGAACATTGAAGGGTGGCGCCCCGTCTCAAATGGAAACTGGGAGTGCATCGGTCCTGAAACATACATCCTAAGGTGGGTTGACCAATCACAATTGCAGAGTAAGGCAACAGTATCTTATAATCCTGGGGTATTCCCAGCAAAAATTCCATCCCTCCTGCTGTTTTTTCATCACCTCTTCAGAAGTATTCAAATGAGTTGAGACAACTGCTTCACTTGGCATTTGGATCCCTCTATGACTACTCCAGGGCTCAAGTGCTTAGTCATTTCTTAGCTCATGTCACTGCCACTTTGTTCTTGCATTTAACACTGACTCCAATAACCTTGTAGCATCTGCCCTCCCAATTCCCCTGAAAACCCCAAGCAGCCTGCTTTGATGAACGCTCCTTTGAATGCTCTTCCTTCCTTTTTTTTTTCTTTTTTAATTCCTGTCCCTCTCTCTCTCTCTCTCTCTCTCTGTGTTTTTTTCCTTTTGACAAGAAAAAGAGCTATCAGGTTTCTGGAACATTCTTGAATAGCTAATTCCTGGAGTCCTTGTCCTCACTTCTGCCCCTCTGTACCTCGCTGGCACTTGCTCTAAGATCTGCTCCTTTTCAAACAACGACCTGGCACTGAGCTGAGATTTCCAAATGTTAACTCTCTGGCACCAGTCCTGTAGGTGCTGAAAGGATTTTTTTCCCCCAATTTGCACACAAACCCTTTCATTTCAATGCATATCAGGGTCAGCTTGTTTTTTTGCCTTGCCTACAAGGTGGTTTGGAGGCCATGGCCCAGAGAACAAACGATAAAGGTCTTTATCCCCCTTTTTGACCATCTCTCAGCCACTCTTACATGGGCATTCAGAAATGCACAATCTTCCCAGCCTCTTATTTATACCTTTCTGGGCAGAGCCCCAGGGTCGACAGCGACCTACATACCAGCTTTTCAGACTCCTTTCAGGAAGGTCTGCAAAGTTCCCCGGCTGCTTGCCTGTGCTGTTTTCATGCCCTTGCTCAGGGGAAAGCTTGTATAAAGCTCCTATGATCGAGAAACTTTCCCTTCCCAGGTGCCACTGTCAATAATAATCTCAGCAGAGCACAGGGGCTGTCTATGTGCCTGGGAGGAGGGGTGGTCTCACCTGTCTGCAATTCATTCATTTCCAAATTTTCTGTCTGATTCTTAGACAGAGAATGTAAATAGAGCATGGTAGAGTGGGAAGGAGGGAAGGAAAGAAACATCATTGAAAGAGAGACTCCATTCATCCCTCACCATTCATCCTTTCTCTCATTCACTAACAAAGGTTTTCCTGATTCTTACTCTCTGGGAAAGGTGTTGAGGATTCAAAGCGGTAATTGATACAGTCTGTAGTTTAAAAATTCAAGAGCCCAGAAAAGAAAGAGAAAGCATTCTAATTGGGTATAAGCAGAGCCTGTTACTTAAGAGAAGTAATTAAACAGCCAAGAAGGCAGATTAGGGGTTCAGTACAAACTTCCCACAAGCAACAGTGTTTGAGTTGAATCTTCATGGAAACAATAGTTCTACAGTGGGCCTGCTGTGGGCCAGACACAGCGACATGTGCTAAATCAACGAGGACAAAATAGACTGTCTCTCATGTTCTGGGGCTTAAATTTATGAACAAGACCCAGGAAGCATAGTTGGGGGAAGAGAAGAGGAGTCCAGAGAGTAGCTGAAATGGACCAATGTGAGTTCCCAGTTGTGGAATGTTCCCCTGTGCCAGATGCCACCAAAGGCACCACCATATTTAGTCTTTCCAACACATTACATAGCACGAATTGTCATTTACATTTGCAAGGCAATACTACTAAAATGTAGAGGGTAAACAAACTGCTGATTACCACAGAGCTTATAGAGATGGGAGCTGGGTCGTCACAAGTATGCCTTCCCCCAAAGCATGGACTCTAAACCACCATGGGAAAAACATCTTCAGCATCTCTGATGGAGAAGGTGAGGGAGGCCATTGCAAGCAATGGGGACAGCTTTTGCAAAGTTTTGAAACATAAATAAGATCTATTACAGAAGCTAAGGTTGCAGTAGAGGGACACTGAGAGCATGGTGACAAGAATGTTTGGAGTGGGGGGATGAAGACTATTCAGAGAGAAATTTATATCCCATGATAAGGGTTTCACCTTTGGTTGTAGGAAACCACTGAAGCCATGAATAGGCTCTAAGTAAGAGAGGGATAGGATAAAATTAGAGTCTTAGTGAAGTAGGATCAAATTAGAGTCCTAGAAGCAGTGTTTTGACTGCGAATTAGAAGATACACTAAAACTGGTTATAAATGAAATAAGGAGAATGAAAGAGGATTCATCTGAGAGCTTTGAAAGAAATATTATAAATAAGACTTGATGATCAATTAGAGGTGGTCATGAATGGCAGGGAGGGCTTAGGAGGATGACTATGTTTGGGGCCAAGGCAATTTGAGATGGTGACAATCTCTGAAGATGCAAATTTACCTAGGTTTTGAAGGAATGAGGCCATGTGTTCAATTTGAGACAAACTGTGTTTGAACTTTGGGAGGGAAACCCTGAAAGGAAATGTCCAATAGGTTGATATCTATGAGCCTGAAATTTGGGAGAGTGATTGGGTTGGGGGAATAGAATTTCCTTGGTCTTAGGAAAGTCAGTGTTACTGGAGTTAACCGTGTATCTCAAGGAGAACAGGCACGAAGGAAAGAAAGATGATTTGAGAAAACAACCACAGGGATATGTGTGTAGGAAAACATGAATGACAGAGAAGAAACTAATGAAGAAGAAGGTCCAGGACTGTTCATCATGGCAAGGAAAAGATGAGCAGTCAATCTGCAAAGGACATTTCTCCATTTCACATTATTTTAGAACTGAACATCATTTGCCCTCTTAAGAGATGGGACAGATGGGGCTTGGAGAACACATTGGTAAAGTACTTGCAGCTGGTCATGTGGCAGCCAGAACTAGAACCCAGAGCTTCTGGCTCCAACTGAGGACAGGGGTTTTATTTATTTATTTATTTATTTATTTATTTATTTATGTTGGTTTCTCATAGTCTCACTGTCTCTAATGAATGTGTAAGCACTAAAATAAAATTGATTTTAAAAAGCGTTACAATCTGGCTCAGTGGTTAGGGCGCCAGCCACATACACTGAGGCTGGCGGCTTCAAACCTGGCCCCGGGCCTGCTAAACAACAATAACAACTACGACAAAAAAAAATAGTCAGGTGTTGCCCCAGGTGCCTGTAGTTCCACTACTTGGGAGGCTGAGGCAAAGAGAATCACTTAAGACCAAGAGTGTGAGGTTGCTGTCAGCTGTGATGCCACAGCACTCTACTGAGGGCAACAGAGTAAGACTCTGTCTCAAAAAAAAAAAAAATACACTCTTTGCCCCCAGATTTCATAACTTTTCATTTTTTTCAAAGACATTGACCATCTCAGCTACTCCTAAAAGAAGGGGCCCCCATTGTTTGCCAGATTCTTCTGACTAGACTAGCCCCAGGAATGTTATAACAACCCCACCAAATTGGGTTTGCCTCCCATTTTGTGTTGAGGAAACTGAGGCTAAGAGATGTGCAGAAATAAACACCCTGGAGCCACATAGCTAGAGTAGCCCATGATTTCATTGTCTGATTGTCCTAATAGTTTCCATTTTGCCGACTTATTGTGGGTTCAGTGCTGGCTCCACATGCATATTACTCAGCAGAAACCCTTTTCTGGAGGGGGGAGGCTACTAACAATAATTAAAATAGGAGTAAGTTGATTTGAAAGCTCCATTCTCTGTATTGGGGGGCTGAGATGAATTCTAAAGCAGAGCCACAGCTTTGGGCACCTTAGCCATATCTTTCAGGAAATTCCTATAATTGAGAACTAGCTCCATAGTTATTAACGAGCCCTGTGCTTTCTACTTTCAGAGCAAGTCCATCATGGTGCAGGGGCTCCCACTTCTCTTGCAGGAAATGAGTTAATGCAGTCAAAATATGACATGCTATTTTTATTCCTTACCCGGATCAGCCATAGTCTAACAATACCTTTCAAAGTACCGCTGATGGAAGCTCCACCTGAAACCTGTTCTCCTAGATAAGTATCTTCATCCCATTCATCGTTTCAAGGGAGGGAAAAAAATAAAACCTTATTGCACGGCAGCGTTTTCATCTGCTTTGGTTTCAGCCAGAGATAAACCATGCCCGCTGCAAACTAATTAATATAAGTCACCTGGAAAGCAGAAATTGGGATACCACAGGCTCCTCTTTCTTGATAAACAGATTGCGGGGTAAAGGATGCACATGGATGTGACAGTTCATTTGGCAGTAGAACTAGCAGGAATGAGACATTTTTAGACAGATATTTGGAAGGCGCCAGCAAATATCCCCAGGCTTCATCCATTTGAGCTCAGATGAGTCTTTCACACTAAGTTTCAAGCTCCTCTAAGTCACTAGGATCAGCAGAAATCTCTAGGCCCCCCGAGAAGTGCCCCCAAAACAATAGCCAGAATTGTTAAAATATGGTGGCCAACTCCTGGGAAGGCTGGCTCTGCACTCCTGTCCTCAGCCCCTTCCCCCTGACCTGGCCCAACTTCCTACTTGGTCAAAGCAGCCAACCCTTTGCCAGGGTGGTGGATCAAGAATTCCAGAATTAGAACCATGCAGCTAGGAAAAAAAAGCAAAGGATGTTTAGAAGCAGGAAGCAGCACGCAACTTCCTCAGAGCCAGCCTGTGTGTAGGGAAAAGTGAAAAAGCTCTCAGGAAAGACAGCCAAGTTTTGCAAGGACCAGGAGGGGCAAGTTCATTTTGACTGCTGTCCCTGAAGGAAGAAATCCCGTTTCTGTCATAGCAAAAATGGTTGTGTCTTAAGTTGATGCAGGAATCAGCCGTGAGAGGGAAAATGTCACCACAGGAGTATTCTTTCCCTTCAATTTCTCGGAGAAGGCTGGAGGAATCATTGCTCTATCTCCAGAATCATAAATTGTCATTTTTACAGAAGCTCGAGAAGAATGACATTCCAGAAATGATTTGCAGCCAGGGCATTTGGAGATTGGTTTGGGTAAACATGAAAATTCCATCCATTTTCATTCATCCTTCCCGTCAGCCTACATCCTCACAAACTCAAAGAGCAAAATAAAGGGAAACTCAAAACGTGGGATATGATATTAACACTGCTGTGACAGGTGTTTGCGAAGGGAATATACTCAAGCAGGAGTTCTACAAGTTTGAAGACAGAGTGTAGAGAAAGACTTGAACTAAGTCACTGAAAAAATGGTAAGTGGTTATAAGCAGGGTATTAGTGAAACCCTAGGTACTCTCAACTCCAGGAGAGATCTGGGAGAAGAGAAGTTTCACTGCCACTGTCCAACTGTCTAATTCCCATTTCCAGGGCCAGCCCAGGGAAGACAGATCCCACGGAGCCTTCACTTTCCTTTCCCTCCTTTTCAATAGTGGACAAGTTCCCATTGATCCTGGCACATTTCTTAGTCATACACGCTTCACGTTAAGGTCATCTCCTAGTTTGACATTGCTTGAGGACAGGGTAGCTTGACAATTCATTTTTTCTACTTTGGTGCCTAAAAGCATGTCTAGGATATAGTATGTATTCTCTCTTAAGGTTTCTGAATATAATATATGTCTACACACTTGATTAATAGTTTCTTAAAGGTAGGAACGCTCATGGTTTATCCTTTCTACATAAGGAACAAGTCTCCAAATCATTGTTCAAAAATTGTGTAATGAACAAGGAACCCACTCAAACGTCTACACACTCACTACATGTTCTTCTAAGTGCCCAATTAGTGACCTTACTCCAGACCGTAAGGTCGTGGGTATCCACATATCGCTCACCTTTTGTCCAAATACAACCGTCTCTGGTCTTGAAATTACCTGAGCATGCTCACAACTAGTAATGACTATACTTTATTATCTTTCCAACTTAATTAAAAACATTAATATGTGCATTACCAATTCATTATTTGTGAGTATTTGTAGCAGAGAGATGTTGGAGAAAAATATCTCTTTGGAAGTTTTTAACTCATAGTATGGATACATCTGTGTAATCTATAACAAGACTAATTCTGCTTATTCTGCTTCCTTTGGGCCATACCTGACTGGTGAGTCCAATTTTCCCACTATCCTTCTGGCCTCAGTTTATTCTGCATGAGTCTATTCTTTTACAGTAGGTTGCCGGTTTCTGTCCCAGTGCTGTGTGGTGCCAGGCAATTTGTGATGTAACCAAAACAAAACTGGTAGCCTATGTTCTAACCCACCGATTTTCAACCATGATAGGATCTTAGGTTTTTCATGAAAATTATTAAAGATCATTATTTTTGAAAGAAGTTCAAACCAAAAACAAAATAAGTTTCAAAACAAAAACTTTATTTTTGCTATTTTTGGCCAAGGCTGGGTTTGAACCCACCACCTCTGGCATATGGAGCCAGCACTCTACTCCTTTGAGCCACAGGTGCCGCACATAAGTGTTTTGTTTTTGGGTTTTTTTGATCAACATAATTTAAGTGTGCCACAGAAATTTAACTATATGTTCAAATGTGCAGTGAGTTAAAGGTTGAAAAATACTGTTTTAACCCAATTCTACCATTGTGTGACCTGAAACCAGATGCCTCACCAACTGTGACCCTCACATCCTTATTTGTGTCCTGTAAGACCCACATCTTGATGTTAGTTCTCAGTTGAGTTTATTTAACTTCTCAAAAAGAAATTCACACTAAGTTCCATGAAATTAGGTCTCCTTTGGGAAGGGAGAAATGACCTGGGGGGATGTGACAATTGTCTTGGATCTTGTGTGACTTGTTACTCAAGATGATGCATTAAGTTGACAAGAGATTCACATCCCATCTAAACCTCTCAAACAGCCCATTCAATCCCAGCACTTGACCTGATCCATGTAGCCCATAGGAAATACACAGGAAAAGGAATCTATGGAAACAGAATATTATGAACACGTGTGTTGGGTGATGAGGGAGAAGTGAAGAAGCGAAAACTTGTGAGACAGGAGGTAACGTCTTCTGCCAGCCAGATTTTTCTCAGAACAATACTTGTCTTGAATTTAAACATTCATCAATTATGTTCAACGGCCCTACATACAGAAGGGCAACCACCCCAAGGAGAACTCTGCCCTTCAAACAGACTCATGAACTAAATTCTCGCCAGATTCTCCCAGAAGAAAATACTGTACTTTCTCTATTATGTTCGATCTCCTTGCAACAATTCTCTTCTTACTTGGCCTGTGAAATGAATAATGAAGAGATTATTTTCTGGGCAAAGTGGTAGAAAAACCCTGATGCTGACAGTTCCCTTTCTCATTGCACCTGACTTCCACTTTTTGAATGTCCACCTCAAGTGGTGGTTCAGGGGTTTCTAATGAGAACTCAGCAAAAGAAGAAAAAGAAGAAAAAAGCACACCAAGTTTTTCAAGGCACCTACTGTAAAATTATTAGATCATAGATTTAAATGCCCACACTGTGTGCCTGATTTGTAGTTTCCAAACTGAGTTGGTTACGTTTTTTTTTTCACTTTTATCTGCATGCGTGAAGTGCTTTGGAATACTGAAACAATGTAGAATATTTAGTTTGCAACAGGTCAGTTAACTTAAATGCTGGAACATGCTAGTTACCAGCTGGTAAATAGTTTAATTGGTTACTACTATAAGAAATGATTTCTTCAGTGTTGGGGTTTCCCAGTGTCCTTCCTGGAGAGGGCATGATCACATACAGGTATGTGGGGATGGAAGCGTGAAGAGACTGATAAAAAAAATCTCTGGCTTAACAAAGAAAAAACATCGGCTCGGCGCCTGTGGCTCAGCGGACTAAGGCACCAGCCACGTACACCTGAGCTGGCAGGTTCAAATCCAGCCTGGGCCCACCAAACAACCATGATGACTGCAACCAAAAAAATGGCCAGGCGTGGCGGGCGCCTGTAGTCCCAGCTACTTGGGAGGCGGAGGCAAGAGACTCGCTTGAGCCCAGGAATTGGAGGTTGCTGTGAGCTGTGATGGCACAGCACTCTATCCAGGGTGACAGCTTGAGGTTCTGTCTCAAAAAAAAAAAAATCAAGAGCCTATTATCTCACAAAAAAAAATAATAATAATAACTACCTAGCAATGGGTTTCTACTTTCTGCTATGATTTTATGAACTTGTGCTCCCTTGGATCAACTTTGTAACCACTCAATAAGCAAGATGGGGGGAGGGTCAAGGGTCAAAGACTTTTAAAGCTATTGCATAAATGCACTTAACCATGAGCCAAAGTGATAAATAAGAAACGAAGATGAACGTCAAGAATGCTGTGAAAAATGAATAGCTGGGATAGTTGCTGCCCAGGCAACTCCAAATGTCTGGAAAGAAGGATTTCCTTCTGACTTATACCACGGCTTAATTGTTCTGGCTGCATTTGCATTAAAAGGTACTACTGGAAAATTACAAAAGCATACATATAGTCGAAAAACATTATGTAAACTTAAAAAGACACACGTGCTGCATCTTACTTTTGGACAGATGAAAATGTAATTAAAGAAAAAAATGGATAGGAATAACACATACGAATCATTGGAGAATGATTACTTTTGAGAGAAGGAGAGAAAAGAACTGGGTGTATGATGTGTTGTAAGAGCAATCGTAAGCATACTGGATAAAATGTTTACACCCCAGACATCGTAGGTGCATGGGGCTCAATTCTAATAAGTTTATGTGCTGACATGTTTATTCATGTATTTTCTGATTAAAGTTTTAAAATGTTTTTAGAAGAGTCTGCGACAGAACCTCTTTTCTGGCCATTATTAAAGTAGACATTTTCCCCAAATGCTTCTCCTACTGTATGATCACAAGCCCTAGACTATGATGATTAAGTTCATAGAATTCTGAAGATAAGACTCTATAACCAACTTCCCCTCTTTCCCACTTCATAATCTTAACACATCCCATTCACAGGGAGCATGCCCACTGGATTGGAGACAGAGGCTAGCTCCAACATCTTGCAAGGTTAGAAATTGAGCATCCTTTTTTTACCCCCAAGATGAGTGCCAGGTACAGCAAGGACGTCATTCCGAAAAGGTCACCCATAAACTAGGACTGTCTGTGTCTAGTAATCTGTGGCCACAGCAATCCTGGGACTTCATTGTAAAGCAGTTAGCATGGCTTCTAAATTCATTTAGAAGTCACCAGAAGCTTCTCTGTTGAACTCAAGTGTATTGGCAACAAAAGGGCAAGTGATCCCATCTCAGGGTGGGAAAAGGACTTGAAGAGAAACTTCTGTAAAGAAGACAGGCACACAGCCTACTGACACATGAAAAAATGCTCACCATCCTTAATGATCAGAGAAATGCAAGTCAAAACTACTTTGAGATATCATCTAACTCCAGTAAGATTAGCCCACATAACAAAATCCCAAAACCAGAGATGTTGGCGTGGATGTGGAGAAAGGGGAACACTTCTACACTGTTGGTGGGAATGCAAACTAATACATTCCTTTTGGAAAG
>CAUYON010002927.1:0-19246 GCA_963573935.1 Arctocebus calabarensis | reverse complement strand
CTTTTTCTGCATCAATTGAGAGAATCATATGGTCTTTATTTTTTAATTGTTTATGTGCTGAATTACATTTATAGATTTATGTATATTGAACCAACCTTGAGATCCTGGGATAAAGCCCACTTGGTCATGGTGTATAATTTGTTTGATGTGTTGCTGGCTTCTGTTTGCTAGGATCTTGTTGAATATTTTTGCATCAATATTCATTAGTGATATTGGTCTATAATTTTTTTTCTTTTTGGGTCTTTCCCTGGTTTAGGGATCAAGGTGATTGCTTCATAGAATGTATTGGGTAGTATTCCTACTTTTTCTATAAAACCTCTTTGGAAGACGTTTAGTGATATAGGTACTAGTTCCTCTTTAAATGTTCGGAAGAATTCTGAGATGAAGCCATCTGGTCCTGGGCTTTTCTTTTTAGGGAGATTTTGTATTGTTGATGATTTTTCAGAACTTGATGTAGGCCTGTTCAACATTTCCACCTGGTTCTGGCTAAGTCTTGGTAGGTGACTTGCTTCCAAGTATTGATCAATTTCCTTCAGATTTTCATATTTCTGAGAGTACAGTTTCTTGTAGTATTCATTGAAGATTTTTTTGATTTCTGAGCGGTCTGTTGTTATTTTGTCTTTACCATTTCTAATTGGAGAAATTGGAGATTTTACTCTTTTTTTCCTGGTTAAGTTAGCCAAAGGTTTACCTATCTTATTGACCTTTTCAAAAAGCCAAATTTTTGATTTATTGATTTGTTCTATAATTCATTTGTTTTCAATTTCATTTACTTCTGCTCTAATTTTGGTTATTTATTTTCTTCTGCTGGGTTTAGGGTTGGAAATTTCTTCCTTCTCCAGTTGCTTGAGATGTCCCATTAAGTTGTTAACTTCCTCCCTTTCTGTTTTTCTTGAGGAAGGCTTGCAGTGCTATAAATTTCCCTCTTAGGACTGCCTTTGCAGTATCCTACAGGTTCTGATAATTCGTGTCTTCATTGTCATTTTGTTCCAAAAATTTGGTAATTTCCTTCTCAATCTCATCTATGACCCATCTATCCTTCAGCCTAAGGTTATTTAGCTTTCATGCTTTTGTACGAGTTTGCAGATTCCTGTTATTGTTGAGTTCCACATTTATTCAATGGTGGTCCGTGAAGATGCAAGGAATAATTTCTGTTCTTTTAAATTTGCTGAGGTTAGATTTGTGACCTAAGATGTGATCAGTTTTGGAGTATGTTCCATGGGCTGATGAGAAGAATGTGTATTCAATTTTATTAGGATGAAATGTTCTGTAGATGTCTGTTAAATCCAATTGTTGAATGGTTAAGTTTAAATCTAAAATTTCTTTACTTAGCTTCTTCTTAGAGGATCTCTCCAATACTGCTAAAGGAGTATTAAAATCTCCAACTACTATGGAGCTGGAGGAAATCAAGTTACTCATGTCTATTAGAGTTTTTCTTATAAATTGAGGTGCATTCTGATTGGGCACATAAATGTTAATAATTGAAATCTCATTATATTGAGTATTACCTTTAACAAATAAGAAATATTCATCTTTATCCTTCCTTACTTTGATCGGTTTAAAGCCTATTGTATCTGCAAATAAGATTGCAACATCTGCTTTTTTCTGTTTTCCATTTGTCTGAATATAGATGACCATCCCTTCACCTTGAGTCTAAATTTTTCTTTTGAGGTAAGATGAGATTTTTGTATGCAGCAGATATCTGGCCTGAGTTTTTGTATGCAGTCAGCCAATCTATGCCTCTTTAGAGGACAATTTAAACCATTCACATTCCTTGAAGATATTAATAAATCTTTAGAAAATCTAGTGAACATTTTTAATCCTTTTGTTGTTGCGGAAGTTGGAATTTGATAAAAAGTTTCTGGATGAGTTTACTTTTGTGTTGGAGGATTATGCTGGTCATTATGGAGGATAGGTCTGAGAATATCCTGGAGAGCTGGTTTGGTTATAACAAATTTCTTCAGCATGAGGATGTCATTAAACTATTTAATTTCTCCATCATAAATGAAACCTAGTTTGACTGGATACAGGATCCTGGATTGAAAGTTATTTTGTTTTAGGAGATTAAAAGTCGATGACCATTCTCTTCTAGCTTGAAAGGTTTAATCAGAGAGATCTGCAGGTATTCTAATATTCTTCCCCTTGTAGGTTGTCGATTTCTTGTTTCTGGTTCCTTCCTTCCTTCCTTCTTTCTTTCCTTTTCTTTTTTTTTTTTTGAGACAGAGCCTCAAGCTGTCCCCCTGGATAGAGAGTATGGTGTCACAGCTCATAGCAACCTCCAATTCCTGGGCTCAAGTGAATCTCCTGCCTTTGCCTCCCAAGTAGCTGGGACTACAGGCGCCTGCCACAATGCCCAGCCATTTTCTGGTTGCAGCTGTCATTGTTTTTGGTGGGCCTGGTCTGGATTTGAACCTGCCAGCTCAGATGTATGTGGCTGGTGCCTTAGCCGCTTGAGCCACAGGTGCCAAATTGCGTCTGGTTGCTTTCAAAATCTTCTCCTTCATATTTACTTTTGTGAACTTAATTATGATGTGCCTGGGGGATGTCTTATTTGGGTTGAGTTGTGCTGGGGTTCTGAAACTGAATTTCAGAATCTCTTGGTATGTCAGGCCAGAGGAGAGCCTGCAGAGGCCTGGCAGTTGCAGGTGGAGTTCCTGGCATATGGCAGGCCTGCAGAAGCCCTGTGGGCTTGGGGCGCAGTGCTGCACAGTCGCCAGGGGATTTACTGGCCAGGGGAGGACCAGCCGGGGCCCTGCGGGTACCAGGGGGAGGCCTGTGTGGTCGCTGGGGAAGTTCCTGGCCAGGGGCAGGCCTGTGGAGGCCTGGAATTCACCGGCAAAATCTCTAGTAGATGGCAGGCTTGCGGAAGCCAGGCAAGCATAGGGCACAGGGCCACATGGGTTGCTGGGGAGTTCCTGGCCAGGGGCAGGCCTGCAGGGGCCTAGCTGTCACAGGTGGAGTCCCTGGCAGAAGGCAGGCTTGCAGAGGCCCTGCAGGCTCCAGGCGTGGAGCTGCATGGTCACTGGGGGAGATCCTGACTGGGGGGTGGGTCTGCAGAGACCCTGTGGGCGCCAGACAGAGGCCTGCGCAGTCGCCAGGGGAGTCCCTGGCTGTGGGCTGACCTGTTGGGGCCTGGTGGTCACCAGCAAACTCCCCGGCAGAAGGTGGACCTGCTGAAGCCCAGCAAGCATGGGCGCAGGGCCAGGCAGGTCGCCTGGAGAGTTACTGGCCGAGGGAGGGCCTGAAGAGGCCTGGCGGTGGCTGGTGTAGTTCCTTGTAGAAGGCGAGCCTGCAGAGGTCCTGCAGGCTCAGGGTGTGGGGCTGCTTGGTTGCTGGGGGATTTTCTGGCCGAGGGCGTGCCTGCAGAGGCTGTGCGGGTACCAGGTGCAGGCTCACATGGTCGCCAGGGGAGTTTCTGTCTGGGGGCAGGCCTACAGAGTCCTGGCGGTTGCCAGTGGAGTCCCTGGCAGAAGGCTGGCCTGAAGGGCCTGCGGCCACGTGATCACTGGCTGATTCCCTGGCTGGAGGAGGGCTGGGGGCGCTGCTCAGAGACCTCCTCCTTCAGTCTCAGCAGGGGTTAGGCTTCTGGTTCATCAGGTAAGGGGGGAAGGGTGTACTGTAAGTTCAGAATGGTGGGGAAAACTTTAGTTCAGTTTTTCTGCCTAGCAAAAGAGTTTTCAGAGTCACACTGGGATGTTCTGGGGAAGCACACCCCACTTCCCACAGCACTCTCCCATGGGGTGAGACAAGAGGTCCATAGTTCACCGTTGTCTGTAGAAAACCTGCAGGAGCAAATGAGAAGAAAAAAAAGAAAGGAAATAGAAAAGCAAGAAACTCAGAGCTTTCTTGGGGGAGGGGATGGACACTTTTCCTTTCAGATGAATTTTGTACCTGAAGCTTGCTTTCTTGGAGTTGCAGCCTGTCTCCGCAGAGGTGACCCGCTGAAATCACTTCTCTCTCTTGGCTGGGCTCCCAGTATTTGGCTTAACTGCGCAGTTTCTGGAGGTTATCTTCCCTTTTTGGACAGGAGCCTTCGGAAACTGCTTCCAGTCGGCCATCTTGCTCTGCCCCCCTGGTAACCAACTCTTAAGAAAAGAATTCTACATACCTAAAGAAACTTTAAGCATTGTGCTATCCAAAGCAGCTTGCTTACAACAGCAAATTCAAAAACTGTTTAATAGAATGGTCACATATAGAAAATACAACTATATAATGAACTACTATGTAGCTACTAAGGTCATATATGAGGTTTTTAATAATATAGAAATTTTACATTCTTATTTAACAAGAGAAAAATATACCATATTATTCATAAATATAATTGTGTTCTAAGAAGAGTTGAAAATAAGTCTCAGAACTGTATATAAAAGAAAAAATTAGAAAGTAATTCATCAAAGTATTAGCACTCTTTATATTTGAATGGTTGAATAATTTTTTTTATATGTTAAGTTGTTCCAATTATATTTATCTGTATAGCAAACAACTTCAAACTTAGTAGCTTAGAATAAAAATAACTATAAATTTTGCTCATTCATCTGAAATTTGGGCAGGGCTCTATAAACATTGGCTCATCTGTACATCATGTGACAAGAGCTGATGTGACTTAACTGGAACTGAAGGCTCAGCTTTCCACAATGGTTCCATAATATGTTGGTTCTTGTTGTTGTTCAGCTGTGCAGAGCACAGCTGGGCTTTAGGGCCAGAAACTTAAGTTCCTTTCCAGGTAGGCCTCTTCTGGGGCTGCTTGGGCTTCCTCACAAAATGTCAGCCAGATTTCAAAAGCAAGTGTCCCAAAATAAAGGACGTACCTGGCAATCTCACAAAGCATCATTCTGCCACGTCCTATTGGTCTATCTGTCAGATGAGCTGCTCAGATGTAAGAAGAGAGCAGTGTCAAAGAACTTGACCATCTTCAATCTACCATTGTAAGCCACCATTTTCCAAATTTTCTTTAATGAGTATTAATATCAGAGGGAGGGCATGTGAAGTACTTTTAAAATACTTTTAGATATTTATATAAAAATTTGAAGACCCATAATATAAACTCTCTCATAATTCAGAAAACTACTTAGAATAGTAAATTTCTCTATTCCTTGCCCTCTTCTCCAGTTTACATTACCTCTAGACACACCCACATAGATCTCCCAAGATCTCCCATCTTCAGATACTTCTCTCATGGTCTAGTCTTCCTCTCAGTTCTTAGGTGAAAGTGTTGACTACAAATTAGTTTCAGTCATGGTGATGTGTGGTGTGCCCCATTTCAGAAAGATACTCTTCAAAAGGTGTCAGTTAACAACTCTTTTCCAATTTCCTGACCTCCTTACACACAAGACTGAAAAACAAAGGAGGCACTGTCACCTCTATAGGGTTACTGATACGGGTTATTTGCACCATTTACATGTATAAGCAGGTATGGGCACCCTCCCTTTCTCCTACCTTATCCTGCTTGTCAGTTATTACGCATAAATGCTAAAAGGTTCACAGTCACCTAAGACAGTCATATTGATTCTTAAAAGCTTTTCTCAGATTGGCTCAAGTTTCATAATATCCATCCTTAGATCACATAAAAAAGTGCTCAACCTGGATGCTGCCTTCATGAGACTGTGAAGCTGAAGTCTTTTATTTTTAATGGGACAGAAGGCTAATAATCTTTCAAAAAATTAATATTAAAAAGTCTGATTACAAATCCATATGGTTGATTGCCTAAGATTAAATAGGGACCAGTATGTTACAGGTTGTAGTCTGTTTTGATAGTGTGTGTGTGAATGTATGAATGTTATGTCCTGGTTTTTGAGTCTAAATGGCCCAATTTTAGATGGTTTTCCTGGAAGATGAAAAGCTACTAGCAACATCCAATATCCCAGAATTGAATTAGATTTATGGATCCTCTCCACAAAAAAAATGTACAAGAGGACAAGCAACGTACACTGAGTATGATTTGAAGGAGTTCACAGACACCCTGCCTCAGTTAAGAGTACCCATGCTGGAGATACCTCAGATCTTTGGTGACTCAGGGTCTCGTGCCTTTGCCGGTACCAAGTACAGTAGGGTGGGAGGTGAGTGCTCAAGGATTTCATAGTGGCTTGAGGCTTATTGTGTGATGCCAGGAACAGCAGAGATAATCCTACTTCTTTGAAATATCACAACAGTTACCTGCGACTAAATCCCAACAGAGAAGAGATGAGGCAGCCCGGATACAGACCAGCCTTTGGTACTAATGATTCTCCTCTCCAACTGCGAGGCAGAAGCACTTCTCATTCTCTTCCATTCCTTCCTCATCCTTCCCTGTTTCTTTCACTCTTTCTGCCAAAGATTAAATAAGCAATGTTTTAATCTCTTTCTCAGGGCTAGGATCTAGGAATACAATTGTGATTAGAACATGGTTTCTCTCTTTTCATTAAATAAGTTTATTGACTACTTACTGAACTCAGTGTTCTTTAGTTTTTCTAATCTCCATTTTAGTAGAGGAAACACACACACATCCCTGACCCACAAACCATTCACACATATACAATTATAATACAACATAAAAGGAGGCTATGGTGGAGAGAGATGTAAATAATTATGGGAGCAGATATTGCCTGCCTGGCTGAACCATGAAAAGACTGCTCAAGGAAGTTGAAATTGATTCCCATTTCCAAAACCAAATACAAAATTTCCATGCAGACAAAGGCAGAGGGAGAAACAACATGTACAATGATATATTCAGGCGCCAAAAAACATGGCTCCTTCTGGCTGGACCTCAGAAGCCATGTGCCAGATTAGCAGGGTTTTTAAAGCAAGAAAGACAGGGAAGCTGAATCCTGGATGTTCGTAAACTGCCACACAAATGCATGAGAACAATAGCTTCTAGAAGGCTCAAGGGCAAAATAATGGAATGATAGACTGGTTTTAGAAGGCCAACTCTGATGGCAGAATGAAAGATGGATTAGGTAAGGGGCTAATGAAAAACAGGGAGATTAATTAAAAGGGAGGCTCCTGAGTGGTTCTCCCACTTCGCATTTCAGTGAAAGCTAAAAAGAGTCTAAATTCTAGCAGAGGTGGTAGAGGAAAAGAAGGACAAATACAAGAAGATTCAGAATATATAATACCATGGGCAGAAATTGGCAAATAATTAAATAGGGTGGCTGAGGGTAAGGAAGGAGATATCATGATAACTTCCAGGTTCCCTCTTTGATCAACTGGAAATCTAGTTGACCAAGGTATGGAGGAAGATAATAAATCCTGAGGGATATGCAGAGTGTGAGGTCCTGTGAGGCATCCAACCTGGTGACCGGACCATAAGTCAAATGAACACCATTTGCCTAGTCCTGGTTCCAAGGTCCACTATCACCAAATTTGAAATTGAAATCCTAATGTGATATTGCCAACCTTCTGTGGAAAAAATAACTCTTTATTAATAAACTCTCTAGAGGTGGCGCCTGTGGCTCAAAGGAGTAGAGTGCCGGCCCCATATGCCAGAGGTGGTGGGTTCAAATCCAACCCCAGCCAAAAACTGCAAAAAAAAAAAAAAAATCTCTCTAGAGTGAGACAGATCCTCTCAAACATGAAAAGGCCGACTTGTGTCATGGGTAACAATGAGAAAATCGTTCGTGCTACATTTTCCTATCTGTCCTCTTACATCATAGCACACTCCACCAAGACCACTACGATCAACCTTCCACTGCTTTTGGCTAAATAAGGCGAATACTTCCATATGGGGCAATGTTTATGTTAAGATAGGAGAAGACGTGAGATGCTTTCAGTAAATTTCATCCAAGAAGCAATAAATTTACAAATCTTAAGCAGCTGGAACAAAATTTTGGTTTGTAATTGATTTTGGATAAAGCATATTGCAACAGGAATAGAAAACTTGGAGCAGTTAGTCAATGACTAGTATTTAGAGATCTTGGGTATCTTCATACAACCTTCCTTGGATGACCTATGAAAGACTGACATCTTAAACTACTTTTGCCTCATCTGTAAAATGGGCTTAAAAATTTTAACCACTCATAGGTTTTCTGTGAGGATTACATCAGCTAATACAAATAAAGGGCTTAGGCTCGGCGCCTGTGGCTCAATGGGCTAAGGCACCAGCCACATACACCTGAGCTGGCGGGTTCGAATCCAGTCCCTAGGCCCACCAAACAACAATGACGGCTGCAACCAAAAAATGGCTGGGCGTTGTGGCGGGCGCCAGTAGTCCCAGCTATTTGGGAGGCGGAGGCACGAGACTCGCTTGAGCCTAGGAATTGGAGGTTGCTGTGAGCTGTGATGCCATAGCACTCTGTCCAGGGTGACAGCTTGAGGTTCTGTCTCAAAAAAAAAAAAAAAAAACAAATAAAGGGCTTAGACTAGCACTTGGCACACAGAAGGCACTCAGCACCATTAGCTCATTCTTTATTATATACAGGCTAAGTGACAAGAGAAGGAAAACGGGATGAGGATGGGGGTTGCAGGGAAGAAGAAAGGGAAGAAAATGTACAAAAAATGCAGTTTTTAGGATCTGTCTATGGAAGAATGTCTACTGCCACCTCAGAATGTGCAGACAAGGGAAGTGAGAGGAGATGTGTGAAGCCTGTGGAAGCAGCGGCTTGCTGACATACTTTCTGGATTGTCATCCACTTTTATAATTATTGAATTCACTAGAACCATTGACAGCAGGAAGACCGAAGTAGTTACTTCGGTAACAAAGAACCTAAATTGTCTAGATGAGACTATTTAAAATGCAAAAACTACCTCTGGTCTATGTGAAACCAATTCACAGAATTTTATTCTATTGACTCTGTACTATTTTGGCCAAATCTCCAACTTTTGTTTTAGTTTTCCAGTCACAAAAATACAAGCATTTTTTAGAATGATCTTAATATCCTCTACTTAGATAGCCCTTACATTTACAAAGTATTTCTATACCTTTCAAATTTAATGCTGATAAAAAGTAAATATCACGAGCCCATTTTAAAATAGGAAATATTTAGTGTGTATTTACTGAGTGCCATGTACTGTGCTAAAAGCTGTATAAGGCATGTCCCATTTAATCCTTCTGACAAACCTAAAAGGTACTATTGTCATCTGAGGCTAAAAGAGAGAAGTTTAATAACTCTCCCCAAATGAGCCAGAAGTAAACAGCAAAGCCAGGCCTTGAATCTACATTTGTCTCACTTCAAAGTCTGCCCTCCTAACTCCTAATCATGTACTCTGCTGTTGAAGGATAATCATATACATGTTCTTTCTTAGTATGGCAATGCTTTTGGTTTGATCTTAGTGTAATTATTTATAGTCATGTAAACAACTGTTGTGAAACTGTACAGAATATTAAGCTTTTTGATCTCTAGTTCTATATTATGTTCCTAGAATTCCTCAATGTACATTCTTCTCTCTACAGTTATGAGAATCTGTATAAGACCAATAATTGCTGAATACATGCAAGTTTCCAAATACCTAAAGTACTTGGTAATAGGCTAAAAATCTGGTTTTTGTTTATTTGTAATACAGTTTAATAGTTATAGGTAAGAAAATGTAAGCACAATTTTAATGAAGTGTACTTACCAATCTTTTCAATGGTTAAATAATGCAAAGGACAAACCTGTTCGTAAAAATGTATTATTTATTCAATAAGCATTACAAAAAAAATCCTGTCCCATATCACTCCTCCTCACATGAACAGCTCTCAAATGAGATTCTTCAAATTTTACGTTTTTTCCATTGTGGCTCATTCTTTGCTTCTTCATCATCAGATTCAACTGGGGCAAACATGGTTTTGGGCTGAGTCCTAAAACAAAAGTTAAAGACGAGGAGGAAAAGTTTAGTCAGCAAGTGTTTATTATATTAGACTTTGATTTTTCACCAAGTGGGAGCAAATGTGGAGAACCAATTACACCTCAATTATTCAATGTAAATCATTAAACTTCTGGCAAAGAAAAGGATAATGGAAATTTAATTATGTTCAGGAAAAGAGCTAAAGAGTCTTCTCAAGATTTTCCCTCTGTGGCATGCTATGTATGTCATCCTTTCCTTAAATAAAATGAAGACACATCAAATTCAATGGGCCCTCACACCACCCTTCACCTAAAATTCAGGGTAACTGGAACCATTTGGAAGGACAAACTATCACCAAGCAAGAATCTACATGATCTTTAGTAATAGTGTTCTGGGTTGTTCTTAGACTTAACTTGTCCAAATGCATGTGACTATTGTGCACATAAACAGGAGAATTTGAGTTAATAGTTTTTCTTTCTTTTTTTTTTTTTTGGAGACAGGGCCTCAGCTGTCACCCTGGATAGAGTGCCTTGGCATCACAGCTCACAGCAACCTCCAATTCCTGGGCTCAAGCGAGTCTCTTGCCTCTGCCTCCCAAGTAGCCGGGACTGCAGGCACCCGCCACAACGCCCAGCCATTTTTTTTTTTTTTTTGTTGCAGCCATCATTGTTGTTTGGCGGGCCCGGGCTGGATTTGAACTTGCCAGCTCAGGTGTACATGGCTGGTGCCTTAGCTTGTTGAGCCACAGGTGTCGAGCCGAGTTAATAGTTTTTCTATCCAATTAATTTGAACCAGCAAAAATAGAAAGCAAAACAAACAAATAACAAGTAAAAGGTCCCCCTCCACCCTCACACTCAGGCCAATGCATGGAAATGTCAAGTATTTTAGGATACGTGATGTATGTGGCTGTGATACTGCAGTATCACATATGGTATCATTGCTGGAATATTACCACATAGGACATTAAGCAATCTTGCATGAGGACTTTCCATGTTTTGTAAATACTCTGGTTCAATGACATTCCTTTTTACACCATCCACACAGGAAATAATTTCAAGAAAATGTCAAGTGGTTATAATACATGCCCTTTTTTGTCATGTTATTGCTGAATTCCTTTTTTAAAAAAATAGCTGTATCATATTATAAAGAAATATTAAAGCATAATATTTGAAGATTACACGACATATTTTGGCTTATATCTTCATTTAAAGTTTAATTCATTGTGGAAAGGTAATTCCAGGTTAAGAACTCCTTTTGAATGGCAAGCAGAAACAGAGTTAAAACTTTAAATTACCTATTATCCTGGGGAAGAAGTATAAACCATCCATAATTCATGCTGACATAAGTTATGTCCTAGAATACCTGATGCATAAGTTTAGTCACCATTTTTGTTTTTCCTCATTTTCGTTAGCTCATACACCCACCTAGAGCCCAAGATGTCTCCATACACAATCTGGTTGGATAAACTTCTTGGTGTGTCAGTTTAAGGAACAGTTATGACATCTACATATAAGTCAGAGCTCTAACATTTCAAAATGCAGCTATAGATTTTCATAGGACTTTTGAGTTGCTGAATTACTAGAAAGCAGACCACTAGCAATCAATGTTTGTTACATATTTCAGATGGTGACCATTCGGGAACAAATGTATCTGGTCTAAAAAAATCCTTTAAAATCCTTTGAATTAGATATTTAATTTCTAAGAGGGAAAAAAAGGTACATGGTCTTCCAAACATAACTGGCAATGTTCTATACAACACTAGCTCATCAACGTTAGTTGCAATGAGATTTAAGTATTCAGAAAATTGCAATGCTCCTTTTTTTAATATAAAATGAAATTAAATGGCAGATCACAGGAAAAAAACCTAGAATTTGAAAAGGCTATTTCATTTAAGGGGTTACCTTTTTATATTCCATCTACGTGGCGAAAGTATCAGTAGCAGGTTGGTATAATATTAAAGAGCACAGACTCAATGGAACTATTTAACAACAGGTAGAAAGAGAGCAATGATTGTGAAGAGGCATGAGGGAATGTCTTGGGGGGATAGACATGTTCTATAATCTTGACTCACATGGTGAGTAGTCAGGTATATGCATTTGTCAAAATGTGAAATGGGTGCCTTTTATTGAATGAACATCATTTTGTACCTTAGTAAAGTTCCTTTGAAAAGAAAATGAAAACAAAACAAATGAATAGAAGATAAGAACCAAGGAATGAAAGGGTATGTGATTGAGCACATATTTTAGCTTGAATTTCCTAGCAGCCAAGACAAAAGACAAAAAAAGCCAAACATAAGTTTTTCAAAAGAGGCATCTTTTCTTTTTCTCATCTATCATTGAACTCAGTGAATTCACTGAGTAAAGACTTATCAGGCTATCAATTCCAAGTACCATACCACAACAATTTCCTTTGTCCTTACCAAGAATTTAAATTTAGGAAATATCAAGTTGTCTAGACAGTGGAACATGTAAATACTATAGTCTTTTTTTGCAAAAATCCATGACATTTATTTTAATTCCACTTTTGAACTAGTCACAATGTTGCCATCAAAATGGCCATATTATGTTTTTGCAATATTAAGTCATGACACCTAGCTTTCAAATTGCCATAGTCGCCTTCCCCAACTTGCTAAAATCAAGGCACAAATCAGTATCCAAATTTCCCCAGAAACTTTCCCAATGCTTATTTATCACTTGTTCTTCATTCAGTTGACTAGTTCAGGAGTAATGGAGTGAAAGAACTAGGCTCCTATCAACACATGATGTTACCAAAGCAATGAATGAAGTTAGACTCTTACCATACACTGTATGCAAAAATTTCTCAAAATGGATCAAATATCTAACCATAGGTAAAAAGCTTTATGACATTAGATTTAGCAATGATTTCAATAAAAGCACAGATAACAAAAGAAAAAAATAAGTAAAATGGACTACATCAAAATTAAACTGTGTATCAAAAGACACAATCAATAGAATAAAAGGCAACCTACAGAATGATAGTTGAATAAATAGACAGTAGAATAAATACTCCACTTATATAAGGTATCAAGAGTGGTCAAATTCATAAAGATAAAAAAGAAGAATGGTGATTTCAAGGGACTGGGGGAAGGGGGAAATGGAGAGTTACTTAATGGATATAAAGTTTTAGTCTTATAAGATGAAGAGTTCTAGAGATTGGTCATATAACAATGTGAATGTAATTAATGTTACTGTACTGTACACTGATTTTTTTTTTTTTTTTTGAGACAGAGCCTCAAGCTGTCACCCTGGATAGAGTACTGTGGCATCACAGCTCACAGCAACCTCCAACTCCTGGGCTCAAGCGAGTCTCTTGCCTCTGCCTCCCAAGTAGCTGGGACTGTAGGCACCTGCCACAACGCCTGGCTATTTTTTGGTTGCAGCCATCATTGTTGTTTGGCAGGCCCGGGCTGGATTTGAACCCGCCAGCTCAGGTGTATGTGGCTGGCGCTTTAGCCTGCTGAGCCACAGGCGCCAAGCCCTGTACACTGATTTTAACATAGATTCTGTTGGGTGCTTCCACAAGGAAGAATACAACAAACCAAACCACACGAACTACATGAAGACATGGCAGCAACTTAGGAAAAACGCAAATAAATAAATAATGTACAAAAAATATATTCCACCAATTCAACAAAGCACAACTACTACCCAGAATTCTATACCTTATTTCTCAAGAGACAAGAAGTAATCAACTCAAGCTTACAGCCTCATGGCAGATGTTATCTCCCTTGCCCCAAACAAAACCCTATAAAGGACTGACTCAAAGAAAATGGAAGTAAGTGAAACCTTCCAGTTAGCCAAATGTATAGTCATCGTGGGTGCTCAAGGAGTTAAAGGCGATCTAGTAAGCCTCACTGGAGAACCAGTAAAGTATCTGCCTTAATGAAGTCAGTTTTATCCAGACTCTATATTTTACTGATTTATGGCCCACACTTCCATGTTTCTAAGTGTCAGTTTAAAACCTAAACTTACATGGAGCTAATGTGAAACTTGTGTTTTTCAGTTTGATTAACTCATTTGGAGAATAGTAAACATTTTTCACTTGACTATATATGTCAACTTGTTTACCAGAGTTACCAAGAAAGGAGAGCTGCTTAGATATCAACATAGTTAATGCTTCTAACCATTAAATAAACAAATCAGAGAAGGGCTGAAAGGTTTTTTGTTTTATTTTGCTTAGCTTTAGTAACTGTGCATTTTTTAATAGTTAACATGATTTCATAAAACAAATTTAAAAAGCTTAAGCAAATGTCTTCCTCAAATCTACAAATTCTGATTCGGTGATACTTTTGTGCTGATTAATTTTACCCTTAGGAGGGTAAGAAATAGGAAAAAAACTGTTTCTCAAGATTATTTATATAAAGGGAGTCTTTTCCAGCAACTGTGTACCATAGAAAAATGACAGAAACTCAACAGACTGGGTCCCACCTTCAGTGTTTCCACCCAGAGGAATTTTGTATAGAACAGTAACGAGAATAAAGATTCCTTCTGCAACATTCTAAAAGGAGCATTTTTGAGGTACACAGTTTGTGAGAGAGATTCAGAGTGTTAGCAGGACTTTCTGACAAAGCTCTAACCTATGTTTTCTACACTTCTCTAGCATTCAGGTCAGAGTGAAGATGTCAAAATGTCAGCTGCAATGGGAAGTCCACAGGTCAAATTCTTAATCATAGATGTTCTTCTAATATGATTCATTCCAAAAGCTACACCAAGCTCCAGGGTAACAGAATGAGTATGGGGGGAAATCATTTGCATTATTTAGTCATCAGTATGTAAGTATAAACCACAGCCTTTTTGGCTTAGGGCCCATTGTTTATTATGAAGGAAAACCTCAAAGCCAAAGTCAATTATAGCCATGACTTGACAAGCAGACACACTTGTTAACCCCCTTAGAAAGCATATGGCCCAGATGAACTCTGACCCAGTCATCACAATTGCAGAATTATTAAGATTAAATAAAAGGTCTGACCAAAAGATTCCACTTGAAATGACTCCTTCTTTCTGGTGAAAAACTAATCAAAGATTTTTTTTTTTTTAAATATTAGGGACACATAAGAAGATGAGAGACAACAAAATGTTGCTAGATAAAGAATTTTCTATTTTCTTCAGAAAATGAACACATAATATTTTAGAAAATAAGTAAACACATCTCAGACTCATAAATAGGGCATAAGGACCCATAATGGTGTATGTAAAAGTTCAACGACTATATGAGGATGGAGAAAGGGACATACATGTCGTTGAACTTTTACACATACCATTATGGGTCAGTATGCCCTATTTATGAGTCTGAGATGGAAGGTGTGGAAAGAGTAATAAAAGAACCATGTAAAATCACCCTGAGCTATCCTATCACCAAGGGTAAACAAGTAAGCATAACAAAACCTTCTGAGAACATACAGGCCTGAGACAACCCAGGTATCACCAAAGCTCTCTCTAAAGTCTCATTTATAAAATATATAACTGTATGCCACAATTTCTATTCAAAAACATACATGAAAGTCATGTGTTGGTATAGCCCTTTCCCATTACTTCATGAATAAGGAAAATAGCTTCAGAGAAGATAAGAGACTCACCAGGGGGTGGCAGGGCTAAAATTGAACCCTAGGACTTATTTTTTTTTTTTTTTGAGACAGAGCCTCAGCTGTTACCCTGGATAGAGTGCTGTGGCATCACAGCTCACAGTAACCTCCAATTCCTGTGCTCAAGCGAGTCTCCTGCCTCTGCCTCCCAAGTAGCTGGGACTACAGGTGCCTGCCACAAAGCCTGGCCATTTTTTGGTTGCAGCCGTCATTGTTGTTTGGTGGGTCTGGGCTGGATTCAAACCCGCCAGCTAAGGTGTACATGGCTGGCACTTCAGCCCGTTGAGCCACAGGCACCGAGCCGAACCCTAGGACTTCTAATGTTCTCTCTGCTATGCCATACTGGCTCATATAATAATCTTTCCAGCTCCACTACTACTTAACTTTTCCAATAACTACTACTAGTTGCTGTGTGATGAGAAGAAGCAGTTTAACACTTTAGTAGTTAAAAATCATAGTCTTGACTCTGAAGCCAGAACACCTGCATTCAAACCTCAATTCTGCCACACGCTACCCATTTGGCTTTGGTCAAATGATAAGCCTCAGACTCTTCGTCTGTAAAATGGAGATAATAATACCACTTATCTCATAGGACTGTCATAAGGATTAAATAAATAACATATATTTTTAAAAACGCCCAACACAGTCTTAAGTACAATAAAGGCATCATCATTATTATTATACACCTTGCTTTTGATCTTCACTTCAAATAACAGATGTATCAAAAAGTTGTATGTAGAATATATTTGACAAAATAATTTACATGTCTAATACAACATATCAGCTTGCTATTTAAAAAAACCCTGGGGAAAATTCTTTTGCTTTTTGGAAAATTCTTTTGTTATGTAAATAATATTTCTTCATTATTAATCTCTAAAATCAAAAATCAAAAATGTAACTTTGAATTGTCTTAAGAGAAAAAAAATTTTTTTTTTTTTAGACAGAGCCTCAAGCTGTCACCCTGGATAGAGTGCTTTAGACAGGTGACGACCAAGAAAATTGTTTATGGTTTGTTTTATGTAATTACTTTTGTATTATCAAACGTAAGTGTGCAAAACAATGACCTGGGACACTTCTTAAAAGGTACATTCCCAGGCTCGGTGCCTGTGGCTCAACGGGCTAAGGAGCCAGCCACATACACCTGAGCTGGTGGGTTCGAATCCAGCCCGGGCCCGCCAAACAATAATGACGGTTGCAACCAAAAAACGGCCGGGCGTTGTGGCGGGTGCCTGTAGTCCCAGCTACTTGGGAGGTGGAGGCAAGAGACTCGCTTGAGCCCAGGAATTGGAGGTTGCTGTGAGATGTAATGCCACAGCACTCTCTCCAGGTTGACAGCTTAAGGCTCTGTCTCAAAAAAAATAAATAAAAAAGGTACATTCCCAGTCCCAATCCCACAGAGACTAATGGAGTTGGGCTGGGGTAGAGATTAGAAATCTGCATTTTAAGAACCCCCAGCCCTAAACACATGTACCACTCTCACGTAGGCAAGTTCACAAAACCACGTTGAGAAACATGGGCCTCTACATAGACGGAAGTGACAATTCTTCATCTAAATGTAACTCAGGAAAAAAGGTAATTTTCTCTCTATGTGTTTATATCTATTCCTGACACAAATAATACATAAACCTTCACTTGCTCACAGAGTGACCCCTTTAAAAATTGCCTACTAATTCAACATGACTTAAATGAACCCTTTATAGGTAGGGTTGATATTCTAAAACACACACACACACACACATATTCACATATCCAGTATCAGACAAGACATACACACTGAAAATTAAACTGACTGAGCCAGCAATAATGGCAGCTTATCTGGCAAGAAAAGTGACCACGATTGACAGAGCTGTCAGGCTGGCAGCCAGAGTTCAGGCTCCCACACACATCTATCTCTGTCTGATGTGTAAGTTCATAGCATTCTGGATCTACATCCTGCCCACTCCTAGCAAGCTCCTTTCCTCTCTCTCCAGCAGCATCTTTTAACAAGAAACCACAACTGAATCGGGCTATGTGTGGCTGAACAAGAGTCCTCTGTGATCTTGTTGTGTTTGAAAATTTTTATGGTTATTATATTGCTATTTTCAAAAATGAAACTTAAATAATCAATAAGTGTAAAGTGTTCAAAGTGTTCATTACCATCACTGGAGAATAATGAGTCCATGTTATGTGCAGGCAGGTAGATTTGTGGAATGTCTGTGCCTTTCTGTGATACAGGTTAAGCGAGATACAGTAAATAAATCTTCATTTCATCACTGACAGAAGTCAATTGCAGTAAAGAAAAACAACCAGACACACATTCTCAATTACAGTGACCTTTATGAAAAGATCCTTTTAAATATTAGCTTCCTTTCAAACACTTTGCCACTTGGCAGTAAGCGATATACTCTAGCAGGTGAACATGGGAGAAATGGCATTGATACTGGATAACAAATTACATGCCATGGATAGACAGTGCCATGAATTTAGTATGCAATAAATGCAAGGTAACAAAGTTGGGTAGAAGAAAAGAGATGAAAGCAAAATGCAACAGAATAAAGGTGTAATTAAGAGAGAGTACAGTCCTCTAGAAATTTTCACTCATCAGGTTCTCTTGATCCTAATGTTCAAGAGAACTAAAGACTACTTCTAGTTTCAGTCACATTAATTGCAAATCTCAAGGCTGCAATGTCCACAAGTAAGGTAAGGCTATGACAATACTATAATGAATAATAGCCCCCAAAATATTAATTACCAAGCATACTCAAAAGAGTCAGAAAATCTAAAGAGACTATTTGCCAGGAGGGGATGGGAAAGAGAGATAAATTAAGAAATAACTACCCACCCTCCATTCCACAAAAAGCACTTGGTTTTGACAGTTTTATAGGTGAATCCTATCAAATCTTTATAAAATAGATAAGTGTAACGATATTCAAAATAGTTTGAGAGTACATATAGAAATGAAAAACACGCAAAGTTTTTAGGAAGCCAGGCTAGTATCTGTCAAAGAGTAAACCACAAACATGTGAGGCTCACACCAAAGATGCCAGGATGGTTCAATAGCAGGAAATCTAGTAACATAATTTATCATATTCAAAATGAAAGTAGAAAAATCATCTGATCACTTCCATAGGGATACAGAAATTTCATGAAGGCCTCTTGTTCTCCCTGCATAAGATACTCCTCCTGGGAAAAAAAATTTCTTTCGGACACTGAAAGAACCTTTTCTGTACTTCTCTCTAATCCTGGTCTTTTATCTCCCAAATCCAAAACTATACAGGGGGTGTCTGGACAGCCGGTTACCAAATTTTTCTCCCAGCCTCTAAGCTGCAATTGGGATGACTTGCTGTTCTCTCATGCCTCCCTAATCATCCCTGAAAGCCCTTCTCCCCGTTTGGGGAAGGACATACTAACTAAAACAGGAACTTTTCCCTCCTGGAGATCTAGTCATGATCAAAACTCTTCCCTCTAATTCACCTTCCCTAACCCCAACTTGGGAAGTCCCCTTTCCTATTATCTTGTCTTCTTCTACTGTTAAAGTTATAGGAGTCGATTCCTGCATACATCATTCATGAGTAAAGTCCTGGAACCCTTTTCTTCTATGGAGGCAGGCAATGAAGACAGCCAAACACAGACCACCTACACTTGTGAGCCAAAAGAAAGTTTGAAGTTATCATTTAGGAAACAGCAAGAAAAATCCTAATATGGTTTTCTTTTGACATTACTGAATAAGTGCTTCTGACCTGACACTGTTCTACCTTTGCCTATTACTGGTTATACTAATCAGATTTATGTTTTCCAGAAATGTCATCAAGCCACACACAATAAAGATGGTTCCAGTCCATGAACCCCTGTATCACTCTCCCTCTGGAGAAACCCTAACTGCCCCCTTCTATCATTGCCCGATTCAGCAGGAAGCAGTTAGATCGA
>CAUYON010002922.1:0-46718 GCA_963573935.1 Arctocebus calabarensis | reverse complement strand
TTGAGTACATGGGATTCATGCTTCTCCATTCTTGTGCTGCTTTACTAAGAATAATGTGTTCCACTTCCATCCAGGTTAATACAAAGGCTGTAAAGTCTCCATTTTTTTTAATGGCTGAATAGTATTCCATAGTGTACATATACCCCAGCTTGTTAATCTATTCCTGGGTTGGGGGGTATTTAGGCTGTTTCCACATTTTGGCGATTGTAAATTGAGCTGCAATAAACAGTCTAGTGCAAGTGTTCTTATGATAAAAGGTTTTTTTCCCTTCTGGGTGGATGCCCAGTAATGGGATTGCAGGATCAAATAAAATCCCCCATTTCTTCAGATGAGGACACTAGAGTCCAAGGTGAGGGTAGATTACTTGCCATGGTCCTAAAGCTAAGCAAGTCCAGGCCATCTTGCCAGACCCTGAGGAAGATGCTGCTGGAGGTAATATTTCCCAACTGACCTCTTTGTTGAAAGTCTGCGGTCCACTCTTCCTTCCCCGAGGGAAAGACGTTCAGGTTGGGAGGTAAGAAATCTGAGGGTAGTCTCTGTATGTGACTTAAAGACCTCACTGGGGCCTCTTCCCACATGTGTATGAGGGGATTGCTCTAAATATGAGTCTCAACCTTTTTTTCTAGGACATAGATGTCTGGTGACATTCCCTTGTAGACCTTCTCGTTGGGTGGCCTACTTTCCCAACACCTTAGTGGTAACTTACCCCCTGCTCCTACACTAAAGGAATCATGTTGGAATATAGGGAAGTAAATGATGCTATTATAAGGATAACCTTGAATCTGTTCTGAATTATCAGAAAAGTACATGCTTGTGAGGTGCAAGGTTTTTCATTAGTCACAGATGACTTTAACACTTCACAGTGAAAGTGCTGGGCACTGGTGACGGAGGCCTGTTCTGGACCACCTTCATCCCTGCCTGCCCCAGGTGCCAGCTTATCAAGTTTAAAGTGCAGGTGTCCTGTGGTCATTTAAAGGGCTGCAAAACCTTGGTCTTTGGAGTTTAAGAAGAAAACTTTGTAAAAGCAGAGGGACTTAGGTTAGCCATAAAAAGCATCTTCATGGGTACAGGCAAAACTTACTAAATGCAGAATACAAATGTCTTCATACAATAACTAAGAAAATGCCATGAAGGGTATGTTAAACAGTTTGATGAAAACATTTCAGATTGTATATGAAACCAACACATTGTACCTCTTCATTGCACTAATGTACACAGCTATGATTTAATAAAAAAAAATAAAAATAAAATTGTTTTCTAATTAATTTTTACAATTAAAAACACACACACACACACACAAAACCCTGTTGTTTTAATGAACTTGGCTCTATCCATGGACTTGGGGAGGCACTGGTGTCACTACTTTGCCAAAGCATTTCAGACCTGGTTTATTACTTTCTATCTTCTCTTTTCCCTCTGCCAGTGACCCTGCAAGCCCTGTGTTCCAGTCGCACACTGACAAGATGAAACAGCCTGCATCCCTGAATCACTGCCTGGAAGAGAGATATCATAGACAGTCATTACAACTTTGATGGACTTTAAGTACAAAATAAACTTTTAAAAGAGAAGCAGGTGGGGTGGCTTGTTTCTATAGCATAAACTAGCTTATGACAAACCCAAATATACAACTATAGGGACCAAGACCCTTGACCCCCCCACCCCCAGTGGTTTGCTAAAAAGAATCACTGATACTAGGTAAATTGATTACTAGGAGAAAAAGCACTCAAATTTTATTTAATGTGTATACACAAGACCATTCAGAAGAAAGTCCCAACCCCAGTGGGGCACAGAAATATACAGCATCTTGAGGTTGCAGAAAGAATGCAGGCTTAGAGCACGGCTAAAAGTAGGTTCTGGTGGCAAAATAGGTTATGGAAGGGAGAAAGGAATGGGCTAGTCTAGGCAAAGTGGTCTTATCATGTAGACCTAACTTCAGAGGTAGGAGCTCTTAGAGAGAATAGAAGTAAATATTTCTTTTGGGACCTTAATGGTGTCAGGCTCTCAAATAATCTTTCTTGGCTTGGATAAGGGAACATCTGACAGCATCATGCAGATTCTTTCTCTGTACAGGGAAATCTCCCCCCTGCCCAACAAAAGACAGCTTTATAGGGTTACTTCTATCTGTTAGATCTGTGGCAACCATTTTGAAAGATGTCAAAGAAATATATTTTAGAATAAAATATTCTGCTTTCCTTCAATACCAGAAGTGGGGTCCTTCCAGAACAGACTCTAAAATATATGGCTTAGTAGTCAGGTGGCAGGCAGTGAAGACATTGATGAAAGTTGTTAGAACGCCTGCCTATGATAACTTAGGGTGCCCATGAGAATACTGAGATGCAGCTGTAGGAGAATGTATTACAAGATATAACATTGTAATCTGAGCCACTACTGGCTATAGTAAGTAAAGTACTATTAGGGAAAGGGAAAGGGCAAGAGGGACAGACGGAGAGAGGGAAGAAGAAGGAAGGAGAAGGGTAAGAGAGGAAGGGGAGAGGGTAGGAGTGAGGGGAGAAAGAGAGATATACATTCTTTCTCTTTTAGAGGGAGCCAGCAGAAATGAAGAGCAACAGAGCCCCCAAATATGAGGTCTTAACTGACTGAAAAACCCACTGCATGTAGACCATAAACTGTGAGAAATGTAATATAAAAAGGCTATGAATAACAAATGCCCAGAAACGCAGATGATCCAAATAACTTAGGGCAAATATCAAATTTAGAGTGTGGCCATTAAGTTAAAAGGAATCAACAAAGAAATAAAGCAATTTTGAAACCCATATCTAAAGAACTATAGATATGGTTACTGGCACATATGACTGACTGCAAGAAAAATCTATGGAAAGTCTATTGAACTTTTGAGAAAGTTGTATCTTTTTAAAAATCAAAAGACTTCAAAACAACTCTTAGCTCTCAAACTTCCTAGATCAGAAAGAAGGTTATATCCCACTATATAGCAAAGGATGCTCAGAGATCCAAGGCCAGGTGCCAGAAAAAACAAAGCTCATCTGTGAGGGGAGGATTACAGCACCTTCATTAGAGGAACACTGTGAGAATTACAGGGGACAGTGCCTATAAAGCACAGTGCACGACACAAAGTAAGTGTTCGATTAACTTTAGTTATTAACTGCATCAGAGCAGAATGTTCCCAATCTAATCTTGTATTTTAATGTTTTTCTTCCATGCTCAAAGTATTGGAGAAATATGAGCTCAATTTGTGGTCGCAGACAGACCTTCTGTCTCTCTGGATTATAATGAGGGCTTTTGCAAATATTTTCAACTCCCCTAACCAATTTTCTTTGCACTGTACTTGAATTTCACAAGTCTTTGTTTTAAAAAAATAAAACTTAAGATAAACTTTGAAGCTGCATTTGGTGTTATTTGTAGATTGACAGGATAGATTAGACTTTTTGGTATATGGGGGGAAAATCGGAACTTTGAAAAGTACCTTCTTTCCATCATAATTGCTGAGAAACCAGCTTGAAGAAAACCCAGGTTACCTGGGGTTCTTGAGACCCAAAGTGGGGCCAGGGCAAGGGCTCCACCTTGGGTTTTCACAATGGTTGTTCATATCTCCATGCCATGTACACTTAGTGAATATCTAATTTAGTGGCATTTTAATGAAGGAGAGGGCCTTAGGTGTTATTAAGGTAGGATGAGATCTATTGCATCAATGTTGAGCTTAAATGTGCACCCTGACAACATCACCCGTGACTCTAGTCCTGTATCTGTCTCAGTCCCAATATCTACACTTCTGAAATTAGAATCTGCCCTTACTAGGTAGAAAATGGTCACTGCCTAGAGTAGTGTTTTCAACTTTTTTTTTTAATCTCTTGGCACACTTGAACCTATAGTTAAACTTCCTCAGCACACTTAAATATGTTAATTAAAAAAACAGTAAAAAAAAAAAAAAGAATATACTTACTGCGCTCTGAACATCTTTCAAAAATAATTTAATTAATGATCTGTACACAGCTATGATTTCATTAAAAAAAGATTGTGAAAAAAATTGGGGGGGCACACTAAAATCCTCTCATGGCACACATGCACACTGATTGGAAATCACTGGCGTGGAGGAATAGAGTGGTCCCCTTCTAAACCTGTTTTTGAGCTGTGCCTGGTAATTCAAAGGGTTCAGCAGCCAAGATGTAATTTCATTATAGCTCATCTCCTTTGCTTGCTTTCTTGGACACTGTAAAGAGGATTCATGCATTATAACTGCTTAAAATTCCTCCTTTCTCCCCCATACTCTTCCCCTGCCTACTGTAGCTTCTTTGGTAACTTGCTCTCCCAAAAGAAAAATAGGAAACAGACAGACAAAAAACTCTTCCAGGAGATGTGAGGTAAGTAATTCAGCAAAGTCTCAGGTTACATGTACATAAATTAGAGCATTCCTATACACTAAAGATAGTCAAGCTGAGAGTCAAATAAAAGACTCACTACCATTTACAATAGCTGCAAAGAAAATAAAATAACTGGGAATATACTTAATCAAAGAGGTGAAAGATCTCTACAAAGAGAATCATAAAACACAGAGGAAAGAATTTGCAGATGACACAAACAAATGAAAAAAACATATCATGCTCATGGATCAGTAGAATCAACACTGTTAAAGCATCCATACTACCTGAAGTGATTTACAGATTAAGTGGCATTCCCTATCAAAAACAATATTATATTTCACAGGTCTAGAAAAATGACTATACAGTACTTCATTTGGAACCAGAAGAGAATCTGAACAGCCAAAGCAACCTTAAGCAAACAAGAACAAATCTGGAGGTATCACATTACTAAACTTTAAACTATACGACAAGGCTATAATAACCCAAATAGTATGGCTTTGACACAAAAGTAGTGACAAAGACCAATGAAACAGAACAGAGGACCCACATAAACACCATCTGCATGAACCCAACTAATCTTTGACAAAGCAGATAATAATATACATTAGGGCACTGGTTCTCAACTTTCCTAATGCCATGGCCTTTTAATACAGTTCCTGTGGGTTGCAACCCACAGGTTGAGAACCGCTGCACTAGGGAAAAGAAGCCCTATTCAATATATGGTGATGGCAAAATTGGATTGCCACATTCAGAAGAATTAAACAAGATCCATTTCTCCCACCACTCATAAAAATTAATACACGATACATATAAGATTTAAATGTAAGACATGAAACCATAAGAATTCTAGAAGAAAAGGTATGACAAATCTAGTTATCAACCTAGGCAAAGAACTTATGAAAATGAGACCAATGGCAGTAGCAACAGTAAGAGAAATAACTAAACGAGACTTTAAAAACTTCTACACAGCAAAAGGCATAATCAACATGGCGAATAGACAACCTACAGAATGGGAAAATATATTCACAAGCTGTGTATCTAATGAAGGGCTAATAATCAGAATCTACAAAGAACTCAAGCAAATCACCAAGGGAAAAAAAAAAAAATCCTCTTAACCTGTGGACAAAAGACACAAACAGAAGCTTTTAAAAAGAAGATAAATGACCAATAAATATATGAAAAAATGCTCAATGTCACTAATCATCAGGGAAATGTAAATCAAAACCACAATGAGATCATCACCTTATCCCAGTTAGAATCTCTTTTATTAAAATATCCATAAACAATAGATGCTGGTGTGGATACAGAAAGAAAGGAAGACTTACACACTTCCTAAAGGGTACAATGAACATGATCTGGGCATCCTTATAGCCCTGATTACAAAAGCAGTTCATGTAACCCGAAACATTTGTACTCCCATAATATTTTGAAATAAAAGATAATTCTTTTTGAAGGGCTCAGTAAAAATAAAATAATGCCAACAATATAAATAGAATTTATGATGTGATCCTATTTACGAAAAAGTATAAGAATTACCGAAAGTATGTAAATAAGGAAAAAAACCTAATGGATTCCAAACCATTCTCCCTTCAACCCTAGCTTAAGCATCTTTTCACTTCTTTTGCTCAATTTCCTCCCAGTTCTGAATATAAAAGCCCCCAAACCAGTGATTGAAGCTTTTTGAAGCTTCTCAGTGCATGGGAAGAGAAAGTGAGTGGGCAGAGCAAGACTCCTTTTGAGTGGGTAGAGAAAGAGTGGGACACATCCTGCCTTTTATCTATCACATTAGCAAAAGCACTTAAGGACAGCACCACAAGGAGACTGCACGGATACTTCAGCTCTGGGCTTTGTGGCAGGCATCTGGCTCTGTTTCTCAGTTGAACACTTTGAAGCAGAGTTCATGTGTGCATTTATTCACCGTACAAACATTTCTGAATGCCTTTAGGTGCAAGGCACTGTCCCTGTAAGTTAGTGCAAGTTACCAATTGCATAGCAGTTCTTCAGCTGGTTAATAACACCTTTATCTCCACTATAAAGATGATAGTTACATATATGTATATAATATACACACACATATATGTGTGTGTGTTCAATACTGTATTAGACATTGTAAGTTTCAAACACCTCTATCTATCTATATTTACCTACATCCATCTCCTTTGTGACTGGAGAACCCCAAAGAGAAAGTGATCCAAGAGAAGAAACGTAAACAGAATTTGGGCTCTGGGAGGTGGTGAATGGTTCTATCATTGCAACAAGAACTAGGGGAAAATGCTATAAAAATTCTGTCACGGTTCTCTAAAACTCAATACATTCCTAGAGCCAAATACTCTGACCCTGCACCAAATGCCTGATTTGTTGGACAGTCACTCTAACAAGGACCCAGACCATATATATCTTTTATTTCCTTCCTAGTCCACATCTAGCACAAGGTCAAATGCTTAGTGGATGCTTTTTAAGTCAGAGCTGCCAGTGGCTTTAGAGACTTGGCAGACCAATCCCTGCATTGTAGATGAGGAAGAAGGACCTGCCTGGACCTTTGGAGTGGCCTCCTCATTGGCTGCTCTTCCAGCTCCCAAAGTGCCACAGAGCCTCTTTCCTGCTGTACCTGGCGAGTGCCCGCTCTCATCCCCTGGGTTTCAGGTGGGTGGCCTTACTTGACCTGACTCCTTCACAGCTTCCAACCAAAGTTTGATCTTCCTTCCAATTCTCAGTCAAAATACACTTTGTAAAGCATATCCCACTATTTCTAATTAAACTTTAAGTTTTGTGACTGTTTTATAAGATCTATTTCCTAACCATGCTGTCAGAGCCCTGAGAATAAGAAATAGTGTGTGAATTTATCACTGTAACTCTGGCACCTAGCACATAAGAGCTTGGTGACTATTTCGGTGAGTAAATACAATAGTTAAACGGGCTCTCTTTTTATGACACAATTCTGCTTATGTCTTTCTCCTACTTGAATTCCTGCTTTAGTTACCCATTTTTTAACAGTAAAGAAAAAAATGAGTCTGATTAAGAACCACCATGACTTGGTTTTTCTCCAAGCTGCTCAGGGACTTTCAGACCTCTGGGCCTTTGCACCTGCTGTATCCTCTAAGAAATGCAGTGCTTGCCATTCCAAGTGCCTACTCACCCTTTCCTCTCGGACGAGTCCAGACTTCCCAAGCAAGGCTAGCTGATTAGCTCCTGATGCTTCTGCCGTGCTTTGTATTTCTGTGAGAGTAGAAAGGTAACATGTAAAAGACATCCTTTCTTTCCTCAAACCTGTCCTGGAGTTCCTTCCGCTGCCCTTGGCTGTTGTGAGTAATGGAGGGTGGAGGGCAACCTGCAGTTGGTGCTTCTTCCACCACCTGCCACTGGTGGCCCCTGTCCACTGTTTCTTCTTCCAGGTCTCTGTCTTCCGTTACTGTCCTGCCTTTTCTTCTCATCTCCTCTTTTCTTTTTTTCCAGGGTCCTTATTTTCAAATTTCATTCCTGTGAGATGCTGCTGATTTTGCTTCTTTTTTGTTTCTCTTTTGGAATTATGACCCCTGGAAAGTGAGCAGCGAGTGGCTCACATTTCACACTTTTAACAGAGTCCCTCCTGGGAAGGTACTTTCCTGAATAAAATGCTGTCTTTGCTGTGGTGGATTCTGCCTTCCATTAGCTTGAAAAAGAAAGCGGTCAAGTTTCTGGCTTTAAATTGTTACTTTTCCTTCCACTTTCAGAACCTGAGCAGAGACAAGTATCTCCCATAAAAACATCTCACCATCTTTACCATAACAGCAGCTGCCCATTGCTGCCTGGGACCAGCTTTGAAGTTGACTCTGTGAAGCGATCTATGAACTCTAGGAAGCTGGGTGAAGGAAGGCCTCATTAGGAAGGAGGTATTGTTAGAAATGGCTCAGCAAAGTTTAAACTCCAATTCCTCAACCTGTGTTCAGGCCAGTTGCTCTTACAGCATGTAGCAAAGGTAAGCATTTTATGACTCCATATTCAACAACATGGAAAAACACAAGCCGTCCTGATGAAGACAAAGCAGCCAGCCCTGACAGCTGTCTACTTGGACCTCTCCTCTGTGGTTGCCCCTATCGGTGGAGGGCCGGAGCTCAGCTAATCACCTTTGTCCTTACGTGAATAGGATTCTGCATTTCCCCACATATTTGTAGGCATAATTGAAACACAGAACCGGAGATTTGGGAGAGTTGTTCCTTCCGCTACCCCCTAAAAACAGAAAATTTGACTATGGCCTCTTTTTATTGCTTCCATTTGTTCCTAAGTCCAAGGGACACGAAGCAAATGAAAAAGGGACCAGACACAGAGAACAAGCACAGGAAGATATAACATGGGTAAATTCTACTACACGGACCAGCAGAAACTACGTTTTATTTAATTTAGTTACCTTTATATCTGTGGGCTTTTTTTTTTTTGACACATAGTCTCACACAGTTGCCCAGGCTAGAGAGCCGTGGCATCATGGCTCACGGAAACCTGATATTCTTGGTCTCAAGAGATCCTCCTGCCTCAGCCTCATGAGTAGCTGGGACTATAGTGCCTGCTATGATGCCTTGCTAATTTTTCTATTTATAATAGAGACAAGATCTTGGGGGTCTCACTTTTGCTCAGGCTGGTCTCAAATTCCTGAGCTCAAGTAATCCACCTGCCTCAGACTCCCAAGGTGGTAGGATTAAAGACGTGAGCCACCATATCTGGCCCTGTTGCTTTCTTTGTATTGAAGTAAAGCCATTTAGAAAATATGACACGCCAAGACTCACTAAAACCCTTGAACACATGAAAGGCATTAAAACAAGATTAGCAATGGTTCTAATTCTTACATTCATATAACACTCCACCCAGTAAAAAAAATTTATGATCAATAAAAGACTGAATCTCAAATTATTTATGAAAAGACAGCAGGGAGGTCATTTCTATCCCAAATTATGAATAAGGAAACAATTTCAGGGGTCAAAGTCATATGATGAACCCTCTTTGTGGCAATTAGGGTTATTATAAATGATCAACAGATTCTACAAAATTCTTTTTATAAACCGCTTACTATCTTAAATTCAATCCTGAAAAAAAAGGAAAAAAAAATCATTGGAAGAAGATAAAAAGGACATTTCTGTCCCTTGCAATGAATGACATGTAACTGTAGTCATCAGAATCTGAAGATATAAAACATGAAATTAGCCAATACTAAAAACTCACAGTACCAATGCATGAGACTTAAGCAGTGAAATACACTTTTTGTGCTTTCACATTAATGTACCAATTTTGATATGCATAAAACAATTAACATGAATGCTGTACTTACACATAGTTTTACAAATATTATTCTATTCTATTTGATTTTGTGTGTGTGTGTGTGTGACTGCCAAATCTTCTTTTGTGAGATGAGAGTTATGGACAGAACAAAAAACAATAGGATCAAGATGGAACTAGGTTACAAAAGGCCCTTACTACCCCATTCAGGATATGAACAGAGATGTGTAGGAGACCTACTTAGGTATACAGACAAAGCTTTTCAAATGAATAGTGCAGTTATCTACAATTAGTTACTGGTAAAAATTGGGCCCGCTTGGTTATAGAGATAAGTGACATGCACACTTCACCATTCTGTATATGACTCAGCTCTGTGAGAAACCAATCCTTCGAGCTTTTAGTGTTAGTGAATGATAACTATCATATTACTGACTCACGCACACGTTTACCCCTCCCGATAAAAAGGGATTCTTTCACCTCTCCCCTCAACATGAACTCTATCTAAAATCCCAACCTGCTGAAAGCCTCAGGTACTAAGTCATCCTCCTGGTTAAAATTAAGCTCTGTCTGGATACTCAAATGGTGGAAGCTGAAAAGCTCTGTGGGTCCTTGCTGATGGACCCCCCAGTTTAGTCCCTGGACAACTGGAGGCAGAGCATATTTCCCGGGGACCGAAGGGGCTTATGCTGTGGAATCCCTTGTCTGTCTTGGTCTATCAAAGTGCCCTTTGCCACCCTTTGGGGCTTGGTGCCCATCTTATATATTGAGACTAATAAAGTGGCACTCTGAAGCTGGAGCTTTAAAAGTGTGACTTTTTTTCTTAAAGGATTGTTTAGTCAGAGGTAGCACTAGGTGTTCTCAATCACGTGAATTAATGTATTTTATCACCTTAAACTAATTATTTATTAATGGCTTTCACCAGTTTTTGAAATTATGCCTACTGCAATGTGCTCCTGGGCATGAGTATAGAAAATGAACACATTAATTATAATAAACCATTCAAGGGCTGAAAGAAATTAAAAGAAGAGACAGTAACACATGCTTCTCCACATTTACCACTCACACAGACACAGCGCCTTCACCCAAACGCACCTTCATACTCTGTATTACCTGCCTATGGGGAGGTGACTCTGCCATAGCATTTTGTTGAGAACTGAGAGGAAAATGGTGGTATTGGGGTAGCATTCTCCTATTCGCACAACACTGCTGCCTCTGCCATACCCTGAAATGCCTTTAACTCACCTCTCAGAACATTTTTAGGTTTATGCCACAAATGAAACACACATTAATTATAGAGTGCAGAAGGGGCTGCCATCTTAGTAGGGAAGCCTTGAGTAAATGCACTCTGTGTGTTTACCCTCATGCACACTCTTATTATTGAGTACTCTTTCTCTTCATGTTGTGATTTTTTTCTTTACTTTTTCTATATCTTTAATTTATACCACTCTAACATCTTAAAATCATAGAAAGTGACTATCATGGTAGGATATTATAAAAAAAAAAACATGTCAAAACATGTAAGAGCCTAAATTATAATCTCGTTTCATGAAGCTAGGATCATACTTCTGGTCCCCTGATTTGATCAGTCAGGTGAGTTATCTGGAAAGCCATGCATTGGATATACTTACTTACATCCCTTACTTTCCAGTTTTCTGTTTAGTTTTGGATCTAGTTCTCCATGATTTCACATTGAAAATATTTTGACAAATATTCATTGTCAAATATCTTCAAAACAAAGAAAGACCCCCCCAAAAGACCAAATGGGTTGACTTTCAAAACAGCAGAATATAACTTTGATCTTTTAACACTCAGCCTTAACCATACTGAAACATTTTATATTATTTAATATGGCTTTTAAAAATTTATATTAGTAATGTACTAATGAGACTTAACAGGCTCTAATCCATTACAGAGGATATAATAAAAGCTAATATGAGCAGAGCTTCCTTGGTAACCAGGCACCAGATTTTTTTCCTAATATAAGAAAACTGGTCAATTTTCTACTCCATTGATGTTTTCCATTACAATAATGAAGGCTACATTTTCTTTCTAATAAGATGATTAATTTGGTTATTGACTTTATGTTTCAATTTCATCTTTTATTTAAATTATTTGAAAATACATTCTGTATTTCTCTTCTACCTGTTCAGGGTCAGATATAAAACTCATTTATTCCATTTGGCTGCTAACACTAATATTTGAGAGGAATTTGTGTCTTGTCATGCTTTTTCTTCATTAGAAGCTCATTTTTCAGATAAGACGATCAGTTTGGATTAGTAGCTTAGAATCCTGCCCAAACCAAACAGAAATTGTGGATACATTTCAAAACTCTGAGTTAAATGTGGGATTATATATAGAGAAAAATGTGGAGAAACAAAAAAATCATCACCTTCTTGTGTGAATTACATTTTCCTGAAACCAGACTACATTTTGGAGGAAGATTTTATTTTGCCAAGCCAATTTACTTTGTGGTGGATAGGAGTGAAAAATTTCAAGATGCCTACATACCTGCCCTTTTAGATTATATGAACTATGTAAGTTTTCTAAACTACATTAGTATAGAAAGTCCATCATATGGACTATATGATTTTCTAAACATCGGTCTTATTATTCCCACAAGTTGACTATTCCTTGAGAGCAGAAACTTTCTCTTATGCATCTTTGTATGGTACCTCGCAAAGAGCCCTGCACAAATTAGGTGAACAACAAATGCCTCTGTTAAGTAAAGCATCATGAGAAGTGTAGACAAGATACAGGTAAGGAATGATATAAGAGGTCCCAAGGACATCTCTATAAATAGGCACTTATATGTGTTGTGGCCTTTAATTGGAATAAAGTGAATCTGTGAATCCAAATGGCCATCTACTTGGGTCCCTGGGTATAGACATTCTGCTATTACGTGGCTTAATAGAGTCACTTAATGGGGTAAGTCGACAATGGTCAAGAAGATTTCTTCCATATATTAATCAATTATGCTGAATTGATGGTGATCCCTTAGGTGGTTGTATGGAGAAAAGAACTTGTATGAGTCCTTGTATGACTCATTACACAAGAGGGACAAGATGGCCATCTACGGTTTGATAGTCAGTCTCTCTGCCTGGTAACCTGACTCCTCCAAGATTCACCACTCATCCTTCTTTTTGAAAAGTCCAGACCAAATCCTACCTCTTCCAAGGTAGCTCTTCAGATTACTAGCCATAAGCTAGAATTAGACACCCACTTTCTTTGCTCACAGAACACATTATTCTTATATTTGTCACCATCTCCTTATCACCCATCTCTACGTACCTATCTGTCTACCTCCCTATCTAGCTATTCATGTCCAGTCCACTAGAGTAGGTAGTCACTTACTCTTGGGGGGGGGCAGTAAAAATTTTTTCACTTTTCTGTCCCCCACAGGACCAGTATGAAGGGGCTTTACTTATAGCACATGCTTCATAAATGACAAGTGAAGGAAATTGAACAGCAGGCTAATTGACGAAAGGCCGCATTACTCATCATCTCGGGGATTAAGCAACTGATGGTAAAAGGGAGTAGAACTCCCAGTCATTGCAGAGTTACCCTGACTTACAGGTAGGGAGGTAAACATTTGGGACTCTCCAGACTGTGAAGGTCCATGACACAAGCTCATTCTTGAATTTTTCCCAGTTGGAGAAGAGACTGACAGCAGCTGTGTCATCTGGTGCTCTCAGTGTTTCTCTACCTCATAATGTGTCAGCATGAGGGGAGGACCTCGCATGGCTGGTTCTACTCAACCATCCTTAAGGAAACAAAACAAGAAAAGTAGACATTTAGAAAAAGGGGCACTACTCTGCATCTCATGGCCCTGTGACCTTGGCCAAGTTATTAAACCTCTCTAAGCCTAAATTTCTTCTTGCCTGGAGAAAATGGTATCTCCCTAAAGGCTGGATTTGAGATAACGTATTTAAAGTGCTTAGCATGGCATGCTCAAAGAACATAATTACGAAGGTGATTGTAGCCACTATTTTCTTTTCCCTTCTTTTCTATTTCATTTTCATTCTTGTGGGATTTTGCTTTATATCTAAACTGCTTCACTGTGTATGAGTGACAGGACTGTCTACTGGTAGGTATATGGCCTGAAGTTTTTGTTTATAATTATCTAAACCTAAAAAAAATATTTTAAAACACCATGGAGCATCACTGGAATGAAAATGGAGGCCACGTGACATCGTTAGCTTTCCAAAGAGAACATGTTTACCAATGTATACACAGCTAGAATGGTTGGCATAATTGTTATGAATCATGAATCCTTCAACTGATGCCTGTGACTCAGCAAATTTTGGACAAATGCCTTTGGATGTGCATTACACAGTGCCCTTAGACGTTTATATCCCTTTGCACTATCTAACCTAATTCTAAAATATTAGCTATTGTGACAATTAGCATACCCCAGTCATTTTCATGTGTGAGTACCTTTGGGTGTGGATAGAGCAACCATCATCATTCACAATAAGGAAGCTCCAGTTTGAGGTTGCCGTGAGCTATGACACTACAGCACTCTACTGAGGGCAACCTAGTGAGACTCTATCTCCAAAAAAAAAAAGAAGTTCCAGCCCCAAAGGTTAGGTAATGTACCCATGAAAACAAAGCCAAGCAATGGTCACATAGGTACCAAGATAATTCTAGAGATCCCAGTTGTTTCAGAGATGGATGAGAGAGCAATTTTCCTCAGAGAAGTACCATTCTGACTGTGGTCTCTTGGCTGGGCTGCTTCTTGAATAGTGCTAATGAACATAAGGAAAGATGATAAAAGCAGCAACATTTACTGAATTATTAAATCCTAAGCAGTGCTTCAAGAACTTTCCATACATCATGTCTAATCCTCATAACAAACTTAAGAGACAGATATTGTCTCTACTTTTTAGATGAGGAAGTAGGTTTAGAGATATTAAATAATTTGTCCAGGATCATGCAACTAACAAGTATCAAAGAGTACAACTTAAATTTAAGTCTTTCTGACTCCCAAGTTGACATTTTTTCTTAACTAAGATGAACATTGCTTCTATCTCTTCTGTTGACCCTTTCTGTTTCATGACACAAAGATTTTATACTCTGATGTCTGTCCCATCTTTTCTAAAGAAATAGGGGGTGAGTGGAATGGGTTGAGGGGGATAGGGAGAGGAAGAGGTGGGCAAGGGAAGACGCTCATTCACTCAGTGATTTTATGTTTTCCATGTCCATTCAGTCCTATCGTGTGCCAGGTGCCACTCTGGATGCTAGACCATAGCTGTGAAGATAAATACTTTCTTGTTCTCATGGGGCCAAGTGCCCGGAAGCCTGCAAATATTTCTCCCGGTAAATTGAATGTGTGTGTGACATCTAGAGGGGATTTCGGTGCCAAGCTATCACTTCATCTGTAGCTTTTATAGATAAGCTGATATGAGAGAACTCCCCAACACTAAGAATAGCTAAGAGAATGTTGTGAAAGACTGTTACTCTTAGAGCCAATTCCAAGACCCCTATTTTGACATAGGGTATGCACGATAGACTGTATGCTGGCTTCCTCTGTGTGAAGTGGATCATGTTGTAGCCCTGAAGTTATGTGTAACCATAGCGAGGCAGGAGGCACAACACTCTGCTGTTGGCTGGTTACGGTTTCTAATAACAGTGGGCTGCATCCATGCAGGGTTTTGAATGCATAGTAGGACACAGCCAGGAGCCTCTTTGATTTCTATCACCGAGAGTGGAGTGGCTCAAAGGCAGGGCCTCTTCCCTATAGCTCTTCTTTTTGTTGTTAATTTCAGATTAATATGAGAGTACAAACTATTAGGGTACAATGTTTGGGTTTGTTGGGTAAGGTCCCTGTTGAGAAGGGGACACTTTTATACTGTTGATGGAACTGCAAACTAACACAGCCTCTTTGAAAAGAAGTATGGAGAATCTTCAAAGAACTCAAAATATACCTTCCATCTGATCATGCTATCCCATTACTAGGCATCTACTCAGAGGAAAAAAAAATATTTTATCCAAAGGACATTTGCAGTATATTGTTGATTGCAGCTCAATTTACAATTTCTAAGATGTGGAAACACCCCCTTTAGTGCTTCTAATAAATCTCAAACCTTCCCTGGGAGTTAGTCCTACCCTCTTCCTAGTTACAGTAGGGTTGATTCCTCTAGTACCTAGTGACTCCCAACTTTTAAAAGATCTAAGAAGGGGAAGAATGAGGACACCTGCAGACTCCCCCTCTCCCCACTATGTTCACTGATTGTGACTCACTAAATCAACTAGCCCATAGAACACAGTTTTCCAAATATTTCTCTTCAACATCTCTTTCCATCAAACTAAAGTTACAGATTAAAAAAACAAACTCTGAATAAAGGATAAAGAGTTTCATAATAGGATTTGAAAGCATGGCAATCATGACATTAACAAAAAATTGGCTGCCAAGTAGTTTGTTGAAATGACACCAGGCACATTGTCTAGTGAACTTTAGATGAATGGGCGTTGGAGTCTGTCTGGGCCTGATTTGCAGAGCCTACTTAGAGACGGGAATCTGCTGTGAGCATGCAAACTGCACCAAGACTGAGCTGTGCATGGTTAGCTTGAGGGAAGACTCCAGCATGGGGAACTCAGAAGGTGGTCTTTATTGGCCTGCCAGAATTTCTGTGTGGAGTCATAACCACCAGTCCTTTTCCCAAAAGAACAGGCTTCTGTGACCAATGCAATATGGTCAACAGATGTTTGCCTCACACAGCCAAAGTGAGTTGGCTTTCCAGAGATGTAAAGGTAGCAGAAGGTATCTTGGGAGCAGTGCAGAAGGAAGGTTACAAACCATTCACCGCTACCACTCCAGGATAGGGAAGGAAATGTGGTTCTCTGCCATCCATCAGTAGTTCCACTAGTTCAAGGTCCACATCCAAGCGCATGTCCTCAAGAAGCAGTATTTACAGGTAACTCTCAGAGCCTCCCTCTCCTTTACCTGGGCTGATGTTGAATCACTACTATCCTTAACCCTTTTGCGCATTTATCCATTTGCACTCTACCCTGACTCACATCCTTTGTTCCCTTCACAAAACTTTAGCCTCCTAGCAACTATTGACATTAGCCTCTCCCCAGCTCACCTTTTACCTGAATTGACTGCATCAACCCGTGATTCGGCTAAGACCAGGCTTTTGCCTAATCTTTGAGTCAGCTGAACACACAGATGCCTGTGCCTGTACCCATGCGTCTTTGTCATATTTGCAGTCCACCTGCTCTTTGTTTACCAGCCTCTGCACACACGCAAGTTAACTCTGCATTCTTCCTACTTGAGTTGCACCAGTGACTAGCATCTGTCTTTTGTCACCACCTAGGGTGATCCAAGTATATTATCTATAATGAATCAGGGATACCTTTGTTTACGCCACAAAACCGGTTTGTCTTTTTTTTCAAGAATGTACTTCATTTACAGAAAATTTAATATCAGATTAAATTTTCTAAATCTAAATTTTAAATTCAGATTCAGGTATGTAAATTGAATTGACCTTTTCAGAGACTCCATTGGCTGTCTGGAGCAGTGGTTTTCAAGGAGGTCGACATCACCTCCTCAGAGAGGCTTTGGAAAATTATGGCAGCATTTCTGCCTGTTCCAAGGATTAAGGTGATGTTATTGGCATTTCGTGATTGGGGCCCAAGAAGGCTAGATAGGACAGACTTATATAACCAAAAACTATCTCAGCTGACATCCTAACTCATCCAAAAACCTAACTCTTTTAGACATGGTCACTAAATTTTTTTTAGTTTTAATATAGCGTGAATTTTCCAGGAATGAAACTACTATATAAATCAAAGAAGATTGTATTTGATGTGTTTGAAACTTTACCAAGAAATTTCCATCGTTTTGGGGAAAAATAATATCACTGACAGTGATGCAGTAAGTGGTCTTTGCGTGTCCAGAATAACAGGACTATGTCTGTCTGGATGGTAGCTGTTGAATCATGGTAATACTACTAGTATTAGTAATGCGATACCCATAGTAATATATACTATCTTTTTTAAAAAAAAGTCTCATTATGCCTGAGACTTTTACTAATGAAATGTGTTATTTTCTCTTTTCTATATTGCATATAGATTATATTTATTTTAAAAATTTTATATGGGTTACATAATCGATGAATTTTTATATCAGATTTTTTTTATATAAAAAAGAGATTTGGGCTTTTACAGAGATAAGAACCATTGGCACAAAGCACCATCTATCTACTATTCAGACAGAAACATATTTGCCATTTGCACAAATAGAAGTGATTTCCTCTGTGCTTAGAAGACAACAGTGGGACCAAGACTTTCAAGTTTTGTGACAGAAAGCCTGAGAAAAGGGGTTCTATTTCATAGGACTTTAATTTAATCACCCACCAATCAGGCATTCTAGTCTATGGATAGCTTATTTTTTTCCTGATATCTGAGAAGCTTCCAGATCCTGTCACTTTGCTGGATATCCTGGGGATTAAAAAACTCTCAGGCTCCTGATCATCTAGAAGCATAGACTGCCCTCTCTTGGAGGGCAACCTGCATGAAGATGGCGTGTTTCACAAACTTGGCATTCACAGCCTCAACAATCAGTGTATCAAATGATGTTTCCTTTGATTAAAATTTCAAAATAGCCTCCGAACCTTTCTTACAATATCATCAAGGTAGTTGTGATGAAATACTGGGGTTCTCTAAATCGTGTTAGGTGGCCAATAAGGACTACATATTCTAAAAGAGAAGAGTGGGAGGAGGACAGGCTTTAGAGTTGGTTAGATCTGAGTTTACATCTTGGCTCTACCACTTACTAGCTATCTGACCTGGGGGAGGCTCAACTTCCTCCTCTATAAAATGGGCATACTAACATTTGCTTCTTTGAGTTGAAGATTAAATGAAATCCCAAAGAGATGGGAAGTAAATGGCAAATATTTTTGAGTGTGATACTTCTTAAAGCAATCTCCAGGATGAAGTCCACAGGCTTCCTCTTGCATGTCTCACAGTAGAAAATGGTTTCTGTGCTTCCACCTTCCTCATTTCTTTTGCTGCAAACCATGCAATCCTGTGTTGATTTTCTGTTTCATTTTGCATTATAAAATGCATCTTCCCATTTAGGCTTTCCTCAGCATCAGGAGATGATGGTCTCCCCCGCTTTTTTGAATTTCTGTTCCTCACTTTCTCACGAGCTTAGTGATGAGATTTCTCCTGTAAGAAAGATGTGTCTGAAATTTTTCTTCACTCTTCTTCTTACCTAATGAGTAAAGGATGCAGCTGTTCACAACTGCAACTTTTATCAGCTAGAAGAACATTTTTTTGTACCATTCATAGGACCTCCTTGTAAATTCGTAACATCCACAGCACTGATCAGCTTTGATAAAATTTGTGTTTTCTAAAATAACTATTGTTTTTTCAAATTGAACAGGCTATTTCTTCCCATAACCAGTGATCAACTGTGTTTTGAGGGTCAGAGAATGTACTCAGCATACATGCCTGCAATCCTTTTTAAACACTCTAGTAAAAAGAAAAATGTAAAGTAAACTTTGGAAGAATTACTTTCAACAGGTACATAAAAGGGGAGGGCAGAGTATCTAATGGGCTCTGATCTACCCCCCCCTATTGAATATTAACTACATGAAATAAAGTATGTTTGTGGTTAAGAGCTTGAGCTTCACAGTCAAAGGATTCTGATTGGAATCCTGGCTGCAACCACCAGTGTGATTGTCAGCAGATTAATGAATCTCTGATTCTCAGTTCTTTCATCTGCAAAGTAGGGGGAAAATGCCTACTGTTTGGCTAAGATGAAATATTATACATGAATCAATTTATATAATGTCTGACCCACCAAAAGTGATTACTAACTATGACCTCCACATTTTTAATATATTAATCATGGTAAACATAAAATATTTTTTCTTTTTAGATACTTGGCTAGAGGATAAAGAAAGTAAGCATACTGATTTCCTAAACCAAAGAGAAATGTACAGGGTGGAGGGTGCGAAATATTTGGAGAATATGCAGGTCTAATATAGTTGACCTCTATGGCTGAGAAAATATATCTGAATTAAACAAGGTAAATAAGCTTCACTGCAATTTGAACTGCAATGTAATTAAAATGAGAAGAAACTCTGGGCCCTAGAACCTTTTTATGGACATTTATTCTCCAAATCACCAAATATTTTTGTTTCATAGACTTTCAATTTCACAAATAACCTTTGCAAATAGCAATGTGTAAGTTTTAAAGCTAAAAAGACTATTTTTGAAAAACCTGATGTTAAAGTATAGAAGTTCCTATACATGAGTACAGATAAATTGTGTGTTTACATACTTGTGTGAAATTCTTTTGAAATACTCCAGTAAAAAGTTAAAAAAAAAAAGAAAGGAATACTTTGGAAGAATTACTTTCAAAATTTGCAGGCCAACTGGTGGTATGGAGACCATAATGCTTTGACCCCACCCCCCTGCCATTGGTATGTGGGTATTAATATGAAGTCCATGAAATAAAATATATTGGTAGGTAAGAGCTTGAGCTCTTAAGTTCATCTTGTGAATTTTTTATTTCAGGTATTGAATTTCTCAGTTCTAGACTTTTCATTAGATTCTTTTAAAAATTGCTTCTTTTTCTCTAAGGAGATTTCCTGTCTTTCTATTCATAATGTACATTATTTAGGATAAAGTAATCACATTAAAATAAATTTCAGCATCTGGTTCAATCTGGGATCATACTCAACAGGTTTTCTTTTTGCTTGAGAATATGTCGCATTTTCTTGGATTTTTTACATGTTGGGAAATTTGGGGATATATTCTAAACATTGTGAATATTGAACAGTGGAAATTCCAAATCTTGTTATTTTCCTCTGCCAAATGTTGTTTCTTTCGTTTTAGCTGGTAATTAATGTGGGGGATGAAGCTCTGAGCTGTTTCTTGGGTGGCAGCTATCATCTTCGGGGAGCTCTTTTGTTTTGAGTTTCTTGCCTTGAGTCTGCACCAGGCATGCACAATTTACAAGCCAGAGATAATTGACAGACAACATTTGGAGACACTCTCTCCAGATTGTTCTTTTGTAGATTTTCCCACTGTAGTCCATTTGTCTTGATTTCTCTGTCCAGACTGAGTTTTTTCACAAGCTCTCCTGCTGGGTTGACTGCCTTCTACCAACTGCGCTTAGCCTCAAGCTAAAAGCTGTGAAGATGGGAACTTAATTTATATGTCTCCCCTGTGGCCTCTCCCAATTGTCCACTTCCTACTCAACTCCTGTTGACTCTCCATTATCACCTGATTTTTATGTTTTGTCTAGATTTAAAGTTGTTTTGTGTGGGGAAAGTCATCCAGTTGGATCTTTTCCCATTATTCCCAGATGCAAAAAAATTTCACTACTCAAGATGAGTGTAGAAAACTGCAATACTTCAGGAAGCCCAAGTTTTGAGCAGAAACTGAGAATTCACATAAGAATTACTTTAAATCTGAGCCATTCTCTTAAAACATATGCCTGTGGCTCAGCGAGTAGGGCACTGGCCCCATATACGGAGGGCTGCAGGTTCAAACCTGGCCCCAGCCGAACTGCATCAAAAATTAGCCGGGCGCTGTGGTGGGGGCCTGTGGTCCCAGCTACTTGGGAGGCTGAGGCAAGCGAATCGCTTAAGCCCAAGAGCTGGAGGTTGCTGTGAGCTGTGACTCCACAGCACTCTTCCAAGGGTGATAGAGTGAGACTCTGTCTCCACAAACAAACAAACACCATATAAATTAACATTTTTTTCTTCACTGAGCAAGCAGTATAACTATTTAAAAGTGACTTATTTTATCCTTACCAGTCACAAAGTTGTAAAAGAAATGTTATTCTAAACTGACAGGATTTGGTTCTCAGAAATTCACCTAGTTTACGAGCCCATTTCCCAAAATTGTCCCTGATTTTCTTTGCATCTCCTAATTCTGTTTCCCTAGAGGTGTCCAGCTTGTAGTTTCAGAGATAGATGTGCATAAAAGAGGGCTTAAACCAGTTCAAATTATGGGTTCAGTTTTAGCTCTTACTCTTCCACCCCCCTACCCCTATCCCTGTTCTTTTCTCCTTAATGAGATTTATAGGAACACTAGAACTTCATGGCTGAAGGTTCTATGGCTGCTGGCTATTTCCTCCCTAAAGCCTCAATCTTCAATGACATTATAATTATTTCCACAGCTGCTAAATTGTGTGTTGCAAGCCAAGAGAAGTAATATATTCAGATGAAAAATATATTAACAAGAAGAAATGGGCTACTGGGAAATAACCTGTTTTGAATCACATAAATGTCATCTATAATAATTCACAAAGGATAAGAAATATTAAACATATAAATTAGCAGAAACTTTACCAGTTTTCCATTTGGCATCTGTATTTCTTTGAACATTATTGACTTGACTTTTCTGTTAAGCATGTACTTTGCTGGGTCAAACAAGCAATTGCCAGGCAACTACAGCATATAGTCTGTTTTATTAGCATGCCAGAGACTTCAGTATCTATTTAGATTAGTACAATCTTTATGTAAAAAAATGTATAGAAACAAGATAAGAAGTTTGTTGAAAAGTTAATAGCAATTATCTCTGAATACATGGGGTTAAAGGAAGGAATTGATGTTTTCACCTCTTTACTAGCAGGAGCATAGATTTGAAGTCTTGAGCCTTAAGACCAAAGCCCGGATCATATAAAAGGGTACTATCCAAGTTGGGGTGTAGACTGTGGGGAGATGGATTTACCAGGACCCTGTAGGACTGGAAAGAGAGATAACAAGCAGGAACACATCAGCACTAAATTTACTATTTTTCTAGCACCAACCCTCATCTCTAATACACTTTTCTTCCCTTCTCATCTATGCAAGTTCATAGCTTTTTAAAATGTACCATCATTTTAACAGGGTTTCAGAAGAGAACACAGGCACTGCTCTGGGCTCTGTGACAAAGCAATGACCAAGACAGGGTTTTTTAATCCCCTGAGCTCGTGTTTTAGTGGAGTAGTTCATATAGAAATATAAAAAAGGGGAGATACAAGACGATCTCAGATAGTCCAAGAATAAAAAAGACCAGTGAGTGTGACAGTGGGGGAGGGGAACAATGATTACTATAGAAAAGGTGATCAAGGATGTTTAATCTGAGGTAGTGACATTTAAGACAAAATGACAAGAAGGAACAAGTCTCATTAAGTTCGAGGAGTATGGCTTAAATGAGTGGTGCGTTTTACAACAGATGTTGTCATAGGTGCAAGAGAAAAACATGTCTTAAGGAAATAGCCAAACATCCACAGTGGTTACCTCTGAACGCAGGTTAAAATCTGGGAATCAATTTGCGACTGTATAGCTTTCCTTATTTTTAATAATGAGAATATATGATAGAAGAACTCAAAATATATCTAGAAGGTGATATGTAACTCACAACTAAAGCAATGTTATATTCCTATAAGCAACTTGTAACCAATAGTAAATCATTGAGCATTGGAGAAGGATTACCAAATGAGTCCCAGAACAAAAAGTATGGCAGGTGGAACTCTAGTGGTCAGAAAAAGGACAGCAAAGTCAAAGGCACACAAAGGATTCTGTGCTCTATCCAGGCCTGATTCACGCCTCCAGGAATTGCTGCCCCGACAGACCGCCCTCCTATGGCAAATACTACTTTCTTGAGGGTCTTTGCTCCGGGGAATCCCATTCTCAATATAGAAAGGAAACACGAGACAGGGTATCACCAGAGGCATACAAGTTGGAGAAAGAAGCTTCCCAACAAAGAACTTGGTCACCCTCTAGTTTCATGACATGAGCCAAAATATTTTAAACATAAGTCTTTGGTTTAAAAACTCATATGTTCTTAACTTAAACCACAACTCTTTAAAGGACATTTAATGAAAGAAAACACATTTTTCTAACTAACTGAAAGCTCGTGCTATGCAAACAATAGATATTCTTGTGTCTTCATTTTTATTTTACATTTTGCCTCTGGTTCTGGGAGTGCCCCAAGAATAAAATTGGAAAAACAAAATATACAGCATCTTGAAGCTCATGTTTGGCTAGGATCTAAGCTGAAAAAAATGCAAGAGATTTGAGCTTAAATCTAAATTTAGACAAAGAAGCCCCACTATTGCAATACGGAGGGGAAAAAAATATTTCATTGATAAAAATCAGGTTTTTATCCTTCCCAACCCCAGTGTGCTAACCATGATAGAAAGAGGCTGAGAATCTCACATAGTGAACCCCACTTTTTTTTTTCTACTGCTCTCTCACTCTACATGCCACAAACTTTGGGAAATGAGCAAAGCAGAGAACTTCTCTGGTGATGGTCAAGAAGGCTTGGAAGTCTTAGCGTCTACTTTGGACACTCACCTGACTCTAAACCTGCCCATTAGTTATGTTGTCTGAGGACATCCCAGATCATTGGCTGCATGATATAAATGTTTGTGACTGTTATACCGTGGCCTGAGATGTGCAGTTTATAAGCTCAGTCTGGCCAGCATACACATTTGGCTTGATTCATTCTTTTTTTTTCTTGAATTGTGCCAATGGAAGTGTAATCTGGATTTTTTTTTTTTTTAACTGAAAGATCTGGCAGTTCTGGGCTTACATTCTCATGTGGTCATACTTGGCAGGAGCTAGCAGTAGCTACCCTGGTTGAATGCAAGCCCCACCTGGACCCTGTGTTCATTCAACTAATTAGCTGGTAGGTGCTTTTGTTTGCTCCCTGTCCCGGAGTTAGGCTTTGGGCTAACAAGGCAGCTTTTTTCACTGCGGCTCACAATGGCTGTTACATAAACAGAGAAGACTTAGCTGTGGCCAGCTGAAATGACCAAAGTTCATGTAAATGTCATCTACTGGATCTCTGCTTTGTGAGCAAGAAACACATTCACTGCTTTCACTCAGAAAGCTGAGAGCACGGACTTTAAAAACACTTGAGACTGACCCTTCGGTGAGAGAATAATTTTTCGATCAACGAAAAGCATTGAGAATATGTCATTCTCGTTTTCTTCTGTGTGATTCTTCCCTTTTTAAAGAAACATTTTTTGTTTTCCATTGTATTCCTTGGGGGTTTGTAAAGGGAGTTATTTGGGAGGAAATTTCATGGGAAAGTCACAGGTTTTAATGAGAGGACTTTGTCTTTTCTTTTTTAACTTAACTCAAGTGCCAGAGATTGTATTTTAACCAGATTTCCTGGTCTAAAATAGGCCCAGCAAGTGACCCAGAGTCAGCAAGTGCCCAGGCGGTTGTCAAGGGTGGGGATGACTTGTGTACTAAGCAGTAGGGAGAAGATGATCCCCAACTTAGGAGACTCTAGTATGAACCCCCCATAGGAAACAGCCCCAAACGAACGCACGACCCCACCCCAGCCCTCCTCCCTCCACTCCAGTTGTGCTGAATTCTCTCTCAGAGCTCTCTTTTGGCCTTTCTAAAGTAGTTTATGAATTAGCAGAGTAAAGGAGGCCTTTTCTATGGTCGGACTCCTGGCTGCACCGCCATGCATGAGATTTTATAAAGCAAATGATTCATCTAGGCTTGGGATCTCCTTTCCTTTATTTGTATTATTCAATACGGCAGACATTTCCTGTCTCCAAAAACGTAGTTCTAGCTTTGAGCAGATGTGGGTTCAGACTTGACCTGTATCTGGGCCAGAGCTACCTGCTTTGATGCTTCATGAGCACACAACAGGCCTTTTTAAGTTCTTCTAGGAGAATTAATAAGTAAATAAGAAGGCCCTTCCCTTTTTTAACTGCTTGCCATATCCAGAGTGGCAAATAGCCAATAATTATTAGCATTTATATTGGTCATCTAGTTACATATTTAAGGATAATATATTACTATTGGTAGATAAAATTTCTCTCTAAAGGAACACATGAATGAAGTAGAGTACATGATTAGATCATGTTTGTATCAGGGAACACATTTGAAATCTCTGTAAAACATTTCATTTCCTTCAGCCAGCAATAGGCCACAAGAGTTTCATTTATTCAATAATCAACAAATTTTTACTATTGACTATATTTCTGGACAGAGAGACTACTTTTGTGATCAAGAGGGTCAAGATCTTTGCTCTTACGAAACTGAGCTTCTAGTGGACGCAGGAGTTAATGGTGGGGAAGTAGAGAAAGATCCTGATAAACACAAAGATAAGTGGACAGGAAAGTGACTGAAAGCAAATAGGGTTGCTTAGATTAAGTACGGAGGAAAAACCTCTTTAAGAAGAAGACATTTGTATTTAATCCTTGATGATGGGGAAAAGTCAGGCATGCCAAGGGCTGGGAAAGGAGAGCATCGACTGCAAAGGCCCTGAAGTGGAAAGAAATTTGGCAGATAAATAAAAAGAAGGCCAGAGTAGCTGGCATGAAGTGTGGAACAAGATAAAGTCAAGAGTTAAAGAAGGCCCAAGTCATATAAGGAAACCATCTGAAGGCTTTTCATAGGAAAAGGATGCATCTTTTGGGAACTCTAGATCAGAGCTGGCAAACTCCAGCCTGCAAGCTAAAGCTGGCCCTCTGCCTATTTTGCAGATAAAGTTTTACTGGAACACATTTATGTATTGTTGCATTTTTGCTTTTGTAATACAATGGCAGAGTTTTGTGGTTGTAACAGAGACCATATGGCCTGCAAAGCTGAAAATATTTACTGTTTGGCCCTTTGTAGAACAGATTTACCAACCATTATGTTAGATCATTTGTCCTTGGTGGGTTTGGCGATGTTGCATTTGGTTTATGCAGATATGTTCATCACTGTAGCTTCCTTTTCTCAAAAGACACTAGATATGATGGATGGTACAAGAATACTAACAAAAACATTTACCTTGAAAGACAGATCAGACTAACCTTCAGCAGGTGAGCAAGTAAGTTACCCAGCCAAAGATTGCTTAATCACAGCAATATGTTAGTAAACAAGTTTGATTATAAGAAAGGACACTAAGGGGCTGTAAGTGGGGCAGGAGGGAAACTTGGCCTGCTCAGCCAGGAAGTCCGGAGGGCCCATGAGAAGGCGGGCATCAGGTAACCTAGGTAACCGAGGACCTCCAGAAAGAGACCATCAATGACCAATAGGAAAGGGCAACACTGCCTGGAGGCGCAGAGAGTGGGGAGGAAATGGTTGCTGCAGATTTCAATGGAGAAGATGTCTACCCCTGCAAGGCTTTGTGTCTCTGACCTCTGCTCCTTCATGAGAGGGACTCACTTGCAGCTCTCTTTGGAAGTGCTCTAAATTTTCCCTTTGTTCTTAAATAAGATTTCTCTGTTACACTGAAACTTGTACAGGCTGCTTTGCTCTCTGTTCATGTTGCCTGGGCTGCTCCAGTTTTATGTGCCTGGGTTGAACTTTATAGATCAGCCAAGTAATCGAATCAGGTCAACTGGATTTGAGGAACTGGGCCCCCTGATCCACACAGATTATTTCAATGGTACAATCGTGTCATGAAGGTACTTGTTATATTTATGCTCGCTTGCCCTCAAAATGCAGAAGTCGGTGCTCATGGTAGCAAGATGGTTGCCACGGCTATAAGAGTTAATGAAGACAAGATGCAAGGTGTCTAAAAGCAGGGTAGGCTGGGCATTTCTTCCCAGTTACATTTTATTAGGAAAGAAATATCCTTTATGGCCCGTTGCTGCCATTTGCTGTATCTCCTTGGTTAGATTAGCCTGTGTTTATACCAATGTCTGGTAAGGAGAATGGGGCCAGGGCATGAACACTCCAATAAAGTCAGGACTCTGGCAGCAAGGGGAACAGGCTGAAAAGGCAGTGAGCAGGGCAGCCAAGGGTGCATGCCACAGGCTGTCTTTGTAAAGTGATTCCATGTCTGTCCCAGGATGCTCAAAGAGTAAATGTGAAAGGCTGAGGTCACTAGAGAAATAGCAACTGAGCAGATCCACTGATTGGCACGTGAGTGGTTAGTGGTTGGTTGCTTACATAGTTGTTCATTTGACTGAATGTCAATATCATCTATCGCTTTTACAACAGGTTGAGTAATTCATTCCCACATGTGGAGAAAAGCTCTCAAGGCAACATTAACAATATATTTGGTCTTTCTGGTGAGTCATTTTTCCTGACAGCTCTCTCCTGAGCTTAAAGAAACCTCACTTATTTGAACATGGACATGTTTCAATTGAGTTTTGCAAGTCAGGGCTCGATATCATATTGGGCTCACCTCAAGTTTCTAAACAGGTTCTTCTCAAGCCCATCTATATTTATTTGCATGTTTCACCTTCCAATTGGCAAGAAACCACAAACTCTTTTATTTGGCTGCAGTAGGGTTTATTATTTTGTTATGGAAGGGATTCCTCTCCCTTGGGAAAAGGTTTGTTTCTTAGTTTTTTTTTTATTGTCTTTATTATTAAATCATAGCTGTGTACAATAGTGCAATCAAGGGGTACAACGTGCTGGTTTCGTATACAATCTGAACTATTTTCATCAAACTGATTAACATAGCCTTCCTGGCATTTTCTCAGTTATTATATGAAGACATTTGTATTCTGCATTTAGTAAGGTTCGCCTGTACCCTTCTAAGATGCACCGTAGGTGTGGCCCCACCAATTACCCTCCCTCCACTCCAACCTCACCCCTCCCTACCCTCCCTTGCCCCTTTCCCCATATTCTTGTGCTATAGTTGGGGTATAGCCTTCATATGAAAGCTATAAATTAGCTTCATAGTACGGCTGAGTACATTGGATACTTTTTCTTCCATTCTTGAGATACTTTGCTAAGAAGAATATGTTCCAGCTTGGCTGTTACAGATTGAGTTATGTCTATCTGCAACTCATCCCCAATTTGTAGAAGTTCTAAGCCCTGGTACCTGCAGATATGAGCTTATGTGGAAAGAGGGTCTCTATAGATTTCATCAAGTTACGATGAGGTCGTGTGGGTGGGCCCGAATTCAATATGAGTGCCATCCTTGTAGAGAAGAGAGCGTGTGAAGACTGAGGCACAGGGGAAGGCACAGGGTGAAGGGGGAGGCAGAGACTAGGGTGATGCTGCCAAAGGCCAAAGAACTCTTGGGGCCACAGAAGAGGCAGGGGAGTACCCTGCCCTGAAGCTCCAGAGAGGGAACAGCCCAGCCAGCACCTGATTTCAGACTCCTGGTCTCCAGAACTGTGAGATAATATATTTCTGTCATTTTAAACCACCCAGAGTGTGGTACTTTATTACAACAGCCTTAGAAAACTAGTACACGGGCTCCACTGCTAGGGAGAGTCTCCATGGCTGGAAGATTTATTAACTTGTAAAATAAACCTTCCTGAAGCTCATTTTAAAAATGGACAACTAGTTACTCCAATTAGGGATATGTTGTGCAAATATATATAAAATAAATGGATTAGGTATGGAGTGATCAGGAAGACGTGAAAACTGCTTTAAAAGACTCAGAACACCACCTTGCTAATGGGGAAGATAAAGCACCTTATAAAAGCTGAAAAGGCCTTAAATGAATGTCAGGGCGGGAAGCCTGACCTGGGTCTCTGGGAAGCTGGCATTTTCTTTTTCTTTTTTTTTTTTTTTTTGAAGCTGGCATTTTCATGCTGATAAAATCTAAGGTTTCAGCTTTAACAAGGGATAAGGCTTACAGACTAAAAATTAGCCACAAAGTATAGCTTTACCCCTGGCTTAACAGAGGACTAAAGAATCCAGCGCGCAGCTGTGTCAGGACTTGCCAGGCAACGTGAAGCGCTGTGGTTTGAACAAAGCCGAGTCGGCCTGAGTATGAATTACAGGAAGAAAGGCAGGAAGAAAAAGAAGGAGTTTCAGGGCTATTTATTCCTTTTCAATGGGACACATTGAAGAAAATACCAAGTTGCACGTCATAGATCCAGCTGGAAAACGTGGGGCCAACCAGAGTACAAGAACATGAGTCACCAGTTCCCAACTTTCAGAAACTCCATATTTGGGAGCCCAGCAAAGGGCCTGTCATTTTTCTGATAAAGTCTCAATGGCTCTGGGGCTGCTGTGAGCTTCAGCCAAGTGTGCATGCCTTACACGTCAGAACCAACAAAGATGGCCTTGGAGTCATGTAGCCTGGTGTTTCAGGGGTGAATTAGTTTCTTGGGTGGAGCTGGAGAAAGACACTGGCTACACACTGTAGACAGAGCTCTGAGCTTTCTTGAACTGGGTTTGGGCTCACTTTAAGGCTACAGTGGACATCTCTTGCTTTCACCTACCCAGCGTCTGTTCCTCCTTTGCTTCTGGGAGCTGTATTGTGACATTTTTGGAAGCACTCATGTCTCTCTATTCCTAGCCCCTGGTGTAGGGGAGTGGGTACACATGCCTCTGGCAGAGGTGGGGAACCTCAGCCTTAAGGCCACATGTGGCCCTCCAGATCCCCAGGTGCAGCTCCTTCACTGAATTCTTTACTAAAAGGATTTGTTCTGTAAAATTTGAATTCATTCAAAATGCTGCGCTAAAGGACCCAGAAGGCCACATGTGGCCCAAAGCCACAGGTTCCCCACCCCTGGATGATCAGGGTATTTCATTGTCCAGGCAGCTGTGTTGCTTTATGGATGGGTCACAGCACAAGTCACCCCAAAAAGAGTTGGGACTTTTACAACAGCTACGGGGGACGATGGACAGTCAGCTGGGTTGCTGAGGGGATGTGGGGGTGAGGAGCTGCTGATGACTCTCTTGCTGTCATGTTGGAAGCTCTAACCTGAGTGACCCAAGGGATGGCGAGAGCAGGTTCCAAGGAGACGAAGCCCTGTGTCCACTTGTACCTGGAGCTCTTTTCTGTTCCAGGAGCCAGTACTCTCCAGCATTTTGTTTTCTTAAGCCATTGGAAGTTAGGCTCCTTTTACTGGAAGCCTAAAGAGTTCTGACTAGTACACAGATCTCAGCAAGGTATACTGGATACCACAGCGCATCACAAAAAGAAGATATATAGGAGCCAGAGAGAACCGGCTGTCTGTATGCACTCGGCACGTTGGATCTGAAGGTGTGTAAGACAGAGAAGACAAGAACACAGGAAGAGATAAGAATATTTCAGAGTACTTGGAGAATTTTGAAAATATAACATGATGCTACTGCTCCTTTAAATCCTTCTGGAATGAGGAATTAAAAACAAGTTTTTAAAAGAAAACTGAAGTAATCTGAATTCTTACAGTTAATGGGATAACAACAACCAAAAAAATAATAATAAACCACCCTAAAGGGAAGCACTGTGGGTTTAGTGCATACTCTGACCTAGGGTGACCAACTCATTCTGATTTGTCTGAGATTGTCCCTCTTTTAAAACTGAATGCCCTGTATGATAGGAACCCCTTAGTCTTGGGTCACCTGGATGGGTGGTCACCTGTTTTTCCAGCTGGGTCAAGTCGTTTTACTTTTCTGACCCTCAGTTTCTTCATCCATGAGTGGGTATGGCAGGGGAAAGAGTGGCATGGAGCTATCAGTGGTATTCAAACCATGTTTTGGGGAGCTCCAGGTTGTTATAAAAGTGCAGAAGAGGAGGGGTGTTGAGCAAATTCCATGTCTGCTACAGTCCAAGGAGCTTCTCTTCTGTCTATTTTAAAACTCGAAGTCTGCCTACAACTTGTTGGGGTGGGGGCCCACTCTTGGAGAGGCCTCCCTCCAGAATCTCATGGTTTCTTTTCTTCATTGCATGAGAAATGCCTATTATAGACCAGTGGTTCCCACACCAGGCTGATCCTAAGAGTTTTAAAGATCCTGGGGAGCTTTAAAACTTACAATGTGTATACCTACATTCTTGGCTACCACACTTGGAGATTTTGATTCTGCTGGAATTGGGTGGAGCCAGCCTTTTAAAAAATCTTTGCAGGTGACATCCATATAAATTATTCGCAAATGTCAGTATGTTAACTAGCAGTAATAATATATTACTTTCCACACACCTCACCAAGGCTGAGGTACATCATTGTTCCAGACACTATGTTCTCGTACATCTCAAACTTTCCATGTACCAGGTGGGCTTGTTGAAACACAGATGTCTGGGCCCCAGCCCCAGGGCCTCTGTATCAGCAGGACTGGGGTAAGGCAAGAATTTGCATTTCTAAATGATCCCAGGTGGGTATCTGCTTCCTTTCCTTGCATCGTTTTAGGCCATAAGGTTCACTTGGATGTCTTATCTGGCCTTTTTAATCTTTGTCATCATTGTAACACGCCCCCTTCCTCTCCCCAAAGTGTAGGACCCCCAGTCTCCAGGCTGTGAGTGAGATAGTTCTGAAAGTTTGTTCTGAAGTTGCATTTCTATGTAAGGTGTACCAGGTACCTCTCCTCTTACCTGTAATAGCTCCTGTCCATAAGTGAGAGTTGTACGTAAGTTGGAACTTTGTAACTTGAGGACTGCCTGTATTCAATAAATTGTTGAATAAATGCATTGATAATTTTTTTATTGGCCTTAATGATGTGACATTTTAGCCAACTTTCTAAAGCATATTGTGACCTATACACCTGAGCATGTAAGAAAGGGTTCTGCTGCTAGTTAAGGAATATTATCTCAGGGGACCTTAGCTGAGGATATGGGTGGGAGCAACAGGATTTCCTGCTCCCAGCTTTAGGGACTTTTTGCTGAACACAATGAAACAACTGCGCATTCCATCTCGAATGTCCAGCTGAGCCCACTGGGCACTCTTAAAAGACTCCATTTTGCTTCTTCGTCACTTTCTCAGCCTGGCAGATTGCCTTTCTACCCACTGATGCCTTCCTGGCTTTCTCTAGCTTGTTGTCTTATTTAATTTTTTAAATTGATTTGCTGAGACATTACACAGGTATATTCTGGTTGCTCTAACTCTTCACTCCTGTGGATGAACTTGTCGTGATCCCTCTGGAAGCCCCAGATGACCACCCCAAACTCTGCTGGGCCCTTATCACCCGTGTCCTGTGGTTTGCTCTTGTTCCCTGTTGGTGCTAGAGCAGGTGCAGGCAGCTGAGCTCCGTCCTCCCACCTATCTTCATTAGACTGAGAAATGTTTCTAGGACTACCCATGGCCAAACCGAGACTTCAAGGCCAGGTACACCCCAAATAAGAGTAGACAGGAAGAGAACACCACTGACCATTATTAGCCACTACATAGGGAGCTTTCAGTCCAAGTTCTGGAGGAACAGTTAGGTGGTGTTTAGGTGGCTTTGTGACTTTTATTAAACCACTTGAAATCAGAGGCAGCACCCAGAAAATAAACCCAAAGAATAATAGAATTTAAAGAGAGATTCCTTCTCTTTACGTCAGACTCCTGCTTCTGTGACAATTAGGCAGACAGTGGATTAGTCGATACTTCTTACCCCCCCAAAAATGACATGTGTACTCAACCAGGCAGGAAGCAGAGGCCCTTTCTAGCTCTTCCCTGGAAGGAAGGTTTGTTTCTGCCCAGAACCTATACTCACAGAGAATAATGTCTCCTAAATCATTTCTACAAGATCAGCTTTCCTGAATGGCAGAGAGCCTGTGGCGATAGCTAACGCAGCCTTCTCTGCCTTTCTGCCCAGTCAGTCACTGCGGGTCCTGCCCCTCCAGAGATGACCAGTCAGTACTTAAAGGCACAGCCACTCTGCTGTCACCAAACATTGGCAGCACTGCAGGAGCGGTGCCTTCATTCATGCCCACCAGTGCACAGCTGCTCTGCAGTGTAACCTGCTCTGGGAGGCTTGGCCACGTGTGTCCTGGAAGGTTCCAGAATAGTTTTGGTTTTGTGTTAATTACATTCCTGTTTCAGAAAACACCTCCAAACCTGGCTAACAGGGAGATCATGTTAGATGACATGCATCTAAAACGTTTTCCACTTAGAAGCCATTTGGAGAGCCAAGTCACTCTAGATCAGCAGTTCTCAACCTATGGGTCCCGAACCACAGGAATTATATCAAAGGGCCATGGAATTACGAAGGTTGGAACCACTGCTGGAGATGAAGTGTAGGTTTTTCCTCGTAGGTCACCTTGTGGGCTTTCATAAGCATGGTAGGTAGCTGTCGGCAGGGTGGTGGGAAGATGGAGGACTAATGACCTGCCTGCTGCTCTTGATACCTGCCTCTTCCTTTGGAATCAGGACCTTGTCTTTCTGCTTTACAAAATGTGCGCGGTCCTAGACGTGAAAGATTGTGTGATGACACGGTAGGAATGTTGCAAGGGGAGATTTAAAACAACTCTTACCATTCATAACAATCAAGGAAGTTCAAATACTATAGAGAGAGGCCAAGGTCACACCATGGCTGGCCACAGAGAATGAGCAAGACAGGTTTATAGTATTGGGGGAAAGGTAGGCAACCCTCAGAATTCATCTTTTTAATGGTGGACCAGGAACAAATATTTTTTAAGAGACATATTAAATCTGAAAAGCTCAGAGAGACTTTGAGAGAGCATCTGCAACAGAGAGAATGGAAAGTTCCCATCATGTTGGATGGCATGCCCTCAAGAATCAAAAGACCAGGTGAGTTACAGGGAGAGCGTGTGAGCAAGGATTTCATCTGGGATGGGGCTGCAGGGGTGTCAGGGGAAGATACATATTTCCTCTGTGTGAGGAAATTCTGGAAGAAACAAGCTGAAGCTTTCTATAAGGCCCTCCTGTTTACACTTGAAAGAATCCAGAAACAAACGGGCCTTTGCCCAGGAGTCTACAGGGGTCATTTGCTGTGTTTGGACATCTCTGAGGAAGAAGAGAGAGGAAGCTTCTGCCTGATGTTCCAGCGTCATGAAGACATACCCAACTGGCTCTAGAGAACAATGTTCACCTGTCCCTATTTCACTAGTTAATTTTTGGCAGCTTTACATTAATAGAGATAACTACAGATTGGCCAGTTCAAGGTGATCTGTAAGTTCTTCTCATTTTTTGTACAAACTTTACTTTTGCCCCACGTCCTTCCAGACATCTTCCTCCATGTTGATGGCTGGAAGTCATTACTGCAGTTCTTTAAGAACTGCTTTAGTCACAAAATTTCCCTTTATTATAATATCTCAAACAATTTGCTGCATGCTGTTAACTGTGGACTTCAAGGAGATCCATCACATGAGGTTGGCATCCAAACCCCGAAACGTTGTCTTTGCTATGAAGGTGTTCTCTAGCTGAGGCAGCTGGATGTTTTGTCACCAAGTTCCTTAAGACTCATTTCATGAAATGAGGGACAAACTACATCTTGAGACAAACTACATCTTGAGACACGGGTTGTCAGTTGGGTCAAAAACAAATGAGGCCTTATCAAATAATCTGAAATTCTTGGTTATGTCATGATAAGAGGATGTTGTTCTATGAACAGAGGTCAGCCTGGAATTCATACTCACCTGTCCATCTGGTGGTAGAATTCTCTGCACGCTCTAGTGGCTGATGTGTCAGAGCAGAAAGACAATAATCCTATCAAACTCATTCTTCTGTGGTTCCAGGGAAGTGCTGTTGGAACAAGGATTGGTCTCTAGTGTCACCAAAAAGGGGAAAGGATGGACAGACTAAAGAGAAACCAAGTAAAAGAAACCAGCCTTCTCCAGGTAGAGAGGGTGTGACACAGGAGGAAAGGATTTAAATACAGAAGCTTCACAGATCAGCAAAGTAACTGGCAAAGGAGAACATGATTAAAAGTCTGCTAAGAATTTAAGGAGCATCATGGGGAATAGGAGAAAATGAAACAATCTTCCCAATTAAGAAGTATATGGTCACCTTTTATCCAGGGGAGGGTACCACTCACTCCTGCCTGCAAGGAGCTTTCAAGGAGCTGCCAGATCATCACAAGAACAGAGCAATAGCAAATAACAAAAACAGAGTTCCTGCTCAGACTCTAGAGGCAGGCCAAATTCAAATAGATGTTTCAACCTGGCCGTGTGTAAGTGGACATGGACTCTGCATGTGTATGCACATGTGGTAATTTTTCTTATTGCCATTTACTTTAGGGGTGCTCAAATTTTGTTCAAGCAATGAAACAGTGGAGGAATGGTCTCTAGAAATAAGAAATATAACACAACAACAGCCTTTGGCAAACCTGGTTTAGAGTTTTACTGAAGGAAACCTGTGTGCTCAGACAGCAGTGCCCTGGGGTCCGAGTTGAAGGGATGGGGGCCCTGAAGTAGGTCTGGCTAAACTCTGTGGTACCCTCTTTTTACCTCATTCACAGCAGATGGGTTAGAAATGCTTATAGCCTAGTCAAGAACAAAAAGCCTGTCAGTTTTGTTTAAGAAACTTAGGAGTGTACACGAAAGATCTATATGATCAAATTGTGACCCCAAGGAAAAATATCTAACATTCCAATGGAAGATACAGGAGTTCAGAGGATGGGCTGGGGGGGGGGTGTATGTAAAGAATGGGGGAAATGTGAGCTAAACTGGCACATAGATAGGAGGGAGAAATTAGTCTGAACAAAGTGGAGGCAAGATACCTCGGGAATATTTAGGAGATGACACGGGAGGGGGAAAGTCTTAATGAATTGTGCTGTGCTGGTTGCAATGAACTGAATGTTTGTGTCCCCCCAACTTCACATGTTGAAATCCTAATGCCCTTTCCACCTCCTTGTGATGGCCTTAGAGGTGGAGCTTCTGGAAGTGATTAACTCATGAGGTTGGTGGCTATGATTAGATTTGGTGCCCTTATAAGAGATGCCCCGGAGAGCTCCATCTGCAACCCTGAAGAGCACCTTCATCACACACTCCGATCTCCAGACTTGTAGCCTTCAGAACCATGAGAAATAAATTTCTGTCATTTCCAACCACCCCGTTTACAGCCCTTTGTTACAGCAGCCCCAACTAATTACGATACTGACATTACTCCATTTTCATCTCCTGTTTCTTTTCTCTCTGCCCACTCCGTTCTGCCTCTTGCTTTTCCTTTCTTACCTTCAGCCACTCAGTAGCACCCAGGGGCCCAGCTACCAGCCGCCAGAACTGCCACGAGCACTTGTATCTCCTTATTCCATAAGCTTCACCTTCTATTTTTGGTTTTGGGTGTCATTATTTATTCTTGAAATTGTTATGGAACAACTCCAGGCACACGATTCTTTCACTGTGCTCCCTTCTCATGCTTGCTTTTCTCCCCAGAGTGAAAGATTTGTGTAGGTGTCAAAATCTGGCACTGAGTTGACTGTAGTCATCCAGGAAATAGCCACCTACTCACTGGGGACATGTTTTGAACCACCAGATTCAAAGACGAATCTCATATACTGAATGGAAAATGCCTTTGGATGAGCGTGTCAATGGAACAGACCTTTAACAAACATTCATCATGTGTGAAATCTGTGCTAGGCTCCACGGGGACAGAAATGATGAAGTTACAAAATCTTCATTTATTGGAAGAGACAGATGTAGAAGAGTTAACAATGCAAAGTTGAAGTAAACTGTTGCTCTGAGACTGTTTCATCACACTCTATGACTGTATGGCAATCTCCATTGCTAATGCATTAAAAAGTAATAACAATTAAAAATTCAAAGGATTCTTGTAGCCCTCCCCCATTTCTAAAGACTTTTTTATTTTTTAACTGAAAGGTCCCTTTCAATTGGCTGTAGTCAGTGACTCCATTTCAATGCAGAGATTTCTGTCGTGCAGTTGACTAGCACTACAGATGCCTAGAGTGAATTCACAGCCAGCTGGTAGTGGTGGATCGTCTGCTGTCCATTGACACAAGCAAAGACCGCAAAAACTTAGTGAAAGATGATAGAGATAATTAATTTATTGACTGGTTGGCATTTGGGAGGAGTAGGGAGGATACAGTTTTTACAGTTTTTCATTAAATAGTCTTTTTTCTTTTTGAGACAGAGTGCCATGGTGTCAGCTTAGCTCACAGCAACCTCAAATACCTGGGTACAAGAAATCCTCCTGAGTAGCTGGAACTTAAGGCACCAGTCACAGTGTCTGGCTGATTTTTCTGTATTTGGTAGACATGGGGTCTTGCTCTTGCTCAGGCTGGTCTCAAATTCCTGATTCTCAAGGGATCCTCCCACCTTGGCCTCCCAGGCATACGCCACCAAGTGGGTGCCCTAGATATTCTTTAAGGCTAAAAGTGATTTACAATTGGATGTTTCAATTCTCATGTGCAGATTCTCTATCTAGATCTTATGAAAGAAAATGCTTATGGAATTCCATGTTCATATCATGAAAAATGAAAAACATCAACAAAGCATGGCTAATAGAATAGGAGAACACTCCCAAAATATGTTCACCAGGGGCATTAAAGGATACCATGAATACACTCTTAGGAGGAGATTTAACAGAAACAGGCTGTGCAGCATAGTGAGGAGGCTCCAGCTTCAAAACAGCTAAACTTAACTGCTCCATCGGCTGTGAACCCAAGAAGGAAGAGACCCACCATTTCCACTGTCCGTTGCTGTTTGAAGAAGGATACTATTTTGCTTATGCTAGAGTGAAGTGAATACATGCATGAATGTTTTTTAGTCAGGGAGATGATGAATTCAGATTGCACTTGGACCAATTTTGGCTCTGTAGTCATACTAAAGCTCAGTATTTTTTTCCCACTCAATAGTAATGGCTAAAAGAAGTTTTAGGCCTTCCCATGTCTTAGGTACTACTGTAAGCAATGGCTATGTATTATTTCATGTGATCTCATAGCAATCAAATGAGACAGTGTACAGAAAAGAGTCCACGGAACAGGCATGAGATTGCTATCTCAATCCTGCTTGCAAGGTTGACCCTTGGCTGACATCTGGGAACTTGTGGAGGATGCCCACCATTCTCTGGTAAGAGTGGCCCACTGTGCCTAACGATGTGGTTTATGCTGAATGCCTGTCCCTTCCCCCGACCCCACAAAGAGTCTGGAGTTTAGGCATATGCCAGACAGAGGGTATCTAGGTTGCCAGTTCCCAATCAAAACTCTGGCACTGAGACTCTGATGAGCTTTCCTGGTAGATAATATTTCATACCTGCCACAACTTGCTGCTAAAGGACCTAAGTGTGTCCTGTGTGATTATACTGCAAGAAAACTCTTGATAGCTCCTGCCTGGTTTCCTCTATGTGCTTTCCCCTTTGCTGATTTTGATGTAATAGAACTTGGCTGTGGGTATGACTATGTGCTGAATCTGGTGGGTCCTCCTAGTGAGTCATTCAACCTGAGGGTGGTCTTGGGAATCCCCTCCACAAGTTATTATTATCTCAATTAAGTGAGGAAGCTGATTCGTGGAGAGGTTAAGTAATGGCCCCAAGGCCACACAGAAGGTACATGGTGCAACCAGGACTGGAACCCAGACAGGCTAACTCCACAGCCCTTGCTTCTAACCTGTGGGGGCTCTAAATTTAGAGTAATGCTGCCTCTCTCCCTGGGTGTTTGTGAATCAAAGGAGATATGCTTACTCAAAACATTAAGTGCTTCATAAAACATAGTTCCCCTATTATTATAGCACCATACACCTCTTATCCCTCTTACCTACTAACCAGAAGGTTTACCATGCATTTCTCACAGTCCCAGTAAAAAGTGGAATGTTTTCAAAGGTGAAATAGCTGAGAAAGAGGGAGAAGAATGGAATTCACTCTACTACTTTTTTTTTCACAATAGCATCTATTATGATATTTTTCTTTAAAAGCCAAAGAGAGCCTCAACACTTGTTCTCCTCTTTCCTTGCCTCTACCCTGGCTTCCTTGCCTCCAGCTCAGAGGGGCTGAAATAGTGGGGAGAGTGGTGATGTTGGTGCAGCAGGCTGGGTGTTCAGCACTGACTGGGGGCAAGAATAAGGGGTGGGAGGGTAGCTTTGGGGGACTCTCTCTCATTATGATGGCAATGTTTTCTATCACTCATCCCCCCAGGTGAGAACACATTGGCTCACAATGGAATACTTAAATCATTATTTCTCAATCACCCTTACCTTCCTATATTTCAAGACCCCTTTTTGGTAATTGTATAGGTTCTTAAGATGTGAATTTTTAATGTATGAATACAGTGAAAATTTCCATCCTTTCCATCCTGTTCTTCCAGGAAAAGTTAAATGATTCACAAGGAAGAGAGGGTATTTGTTTTTTTTTCTTGAGGCAGACTCAGCAACATCCAACTCTTGGGCTTAAACAGTTCTCTTGCCTCCACCTCCCAATTAGTTGGGACTGCAGGCACCCACTACAATGTCTAGCTGTTTTTTCTGTTGTTGTTGTAGTTGTCATTGTTGATTCCAGCTGGCCCAGGCAGGGTTCAAACCTGCTAGCCTTAGTGTATGTGGTCTGTACCCTACCCACTGAGCCACAGGCGTCGCCGAAAAAGAGGGTATTTTAAAAACTTGCAGCATGCATGGCCTTCATGTGAATATAAAAATGCATTTTCCTCCACGATAAGAGGTGTCTGTTTGTGAATGTTTAGTAGCATTATCCATAATAACGAAGTCTTCTAGTGAAGGCAGAAACACTCCCCCTTTTTTCCACCAAGGAAACCAAATGACTCTAATATTCCATAGACCTATTCTTATACTTCATCCAGAGAAAGGCAGCTCTTCCTGCTAACGTCCTGTCTAGGATAAGTCGTAGCTTAGATGGTAGATCAAGACGTCACGTTAGAAATGAGTTGGTGAAAGCACAGCACATCTATGTGGTAGAATTTGGGGGAAAGGGCTAAAGAAAGATATTTCTGATTTATAGCCTCGTCTTCCCCATCTAATCATCAAAATTCTCTTTACATAAGAAGCAAAGCTTCTTATCCATAGTAAGAAATACAGCATAAAATATAAATGGTTAAAAAGTAATGGCTTGGAGGGTGGCGCCTGTGGCTCATTGAGTAGGGTGCTGGCCCCATATACTGAAGGGGGGGTTCAAAACCGGCCTCGGCCAAACTGCAAAGCAGAAAAATAGCCGGTGTTGTGGCAGGTGCCTGTAGTCCCAGCTACTCAGGAAGCTGAGGCAAGAGAATCACCTAAGCCCAGGAGTTGGAGGTTGCTGTGAGTTGTGTGATGCCATGGCACTCTACCGAGGGTGATAAAGTGAGACTCTGTCTCTAAAAAAAAAAAGTAGTGGCTTGGAGTTATATGAATTGAAATCAACAAGACAAAATTCTTCCCTGAATAGCACATTTTAATGACATAAAACTGGAAGGAGCCCAGGGATATTACGTACTTGAAAGAAGGGTCACTTCGCCATACGGTTGATTTTTCCATGGAGTAGCTCTAGGTGATCAGGCATTTAAAAGCAATATATGAGAGTTGGAAATAAAACAGACACCTCCTATCTTGGAGGAAAATGCATTTTTATATTCACCCTAAGGCCATGCATGCTGCAAGGGTGTGCAGCAAGGAACTGCCTTCTCATCGGATGAACTCTCAGTCCATGACTTAGAGGAACCGGGTTTCATTTTTCGCTGTGCCAGGCATCTGATCAGTTGCTCAACTTTACCCAAGTCACCTCATCTACCCCACTGAAGTCTCCTCAACTTCATTATCTGTCTAGAGGAAGACATAATAAATACTTCCCAGAACACTGGGAAATCAAATAAGATGCTGTGGGTCAATATGCTCTGTGAACTATGAAGTAGTATCTATATGTTGGCTATGAAGATTCTGATCCAATGATGTTTGCTAGCACCAAGACTGAAGACACAAATCAGACATAAAATAAAAACCTTGTTTTCACCTTATCAACCATTAAGAAAAGGAGGGTTACCTCAAGGAGGGGTGCTTATAGAGCTAAATTATCAATTACAATAAACCCACTATGGGATTGGTCAAATACTATTAACCTTTCTTCATGGAGGCAGCCTTAATCCTTCCTTCTGGATTTATCTGGTTAAAATCACACACAGTGGTCTAAAAAGTCAGTAGGCATCAATTCAGATTTAGGTCAGAGCCTCTGAGGTAGCAGTGATTTAGTTTCTGGGATTAAGGAAAACAAAACTTTACCAATGGCTGGATGAGAATAACATTCTTCTCTATTGTGCTCATCCGACATCAAGGAAATGTCTGAAATTTGGGCAGTGTAGTATGATGTGCCTGTTAAAGTTATTATATGGTTGAACTTTTGAAAAACACAGCGGCACAAATGTGTTTTATCAATCTTAACTGTTGGTAAGAATTTAGGAGGAAGGAAATTTGACTCCTCTCCCAATGCAGTTCACTCTAAAAGGGGTCATCACGCTACAGGGCCCACCATGCCTGTTGGATTCAGATCCATCTGTTAGGGGTCCCCCCACTCCCCTCACCATCATTCAAAAGTCCTGTGCTTTCTTTGCAAATATTACAGCCTGTCATTAGGTTTAGAGTAAGCTGCAATTTACAAGTCTCTCAATTTCTCTTACAGGGGTCTTATTTTTCAGTGGAAATTTTTGAAATGGTCCCTGTCTGATTTTTATAACTCTGCTCCAGAGACCAAACTCCTCAACTCACTCCTTGGAACGTGATTCTAGGAGTGAATGATACCCCTTTGGGACCAACTAATTCCATATAATTTCTTAAACTCAACTGCTGGCTGTCGTGGTATCTTGTACACAGCATCCCTTGCAAATCAACCCTACAGACCTATAAAATCTTGGCCTTCTTGTATGAACTCGCAGGAGTACAAGAATGGACCCTGGCTTTCATAAGGACTTCACTGTGGTCAGGGGTAGAAATCAAAAGCCTCAGACTCTCAGGGACCTATTCCCATTTATTTTTTGTGGGTGAGGCTGGTTTGGTGTTTGCCAAGGTCATGCAACTGAATTGCTGAGGGTCTGCTTGGAATGTACTGTGGACGGCCTGGACACCCAATGGCTTCTTCCCCTGACCTTGGGTCCTGAAGACTGTTTGCAAGTTGAGAAGAAGGCACAGGGAGTGAGGATGACCAGAAGTCCAAACAGATGGAGAAAATGTTTAAAAAGGCAAAATGATGAGTCTTTGTTTAATTTACAGATGAAATAAACATAATTTAATCTATATTTATTCTTGTCGTTCCTCATTAGCACATAAAAATGAAGAGTTGTATATATTTTAAGGGTAATAAATACAATGATCTTTCTTCTATTACTTAAGGAGTCTCAATAAGGTAACTATCACAATGCTTGGATACATCACAAATCAAAACACAATGAAATAAAGGATTTCCATAGTTTTCCAACTTGCGCCCACTTGGCAAAGCTCCATGCTGTGGGGAACACACATGCTCTGTCTTGTCTCCATCAATGCCCAGCACACTGTAAGGACCCAATGCGTAGTTTTTGACTAATGACTAATGTACAGGTTGGTCTACACGATCATATAAGAAGACTAACTTAAAAAAAATCCTCCTTATATTTCATTTTATTACTTGTATCTGTCTGCTCATATTCCTCACCTACTAATGAGATGTCATTCTGGGCTTTACTTATAGAGTTTGGACTGAATTTAGCTGGACTATTTCATTCATCCTAAGAAGCCTTTGGGTTTTTGTTGCATTTTTCCATGCTTTTCCTTTCTGGCGTTGTTTTTTCTTGTCAAACCCTACTCACTCTTTAAGGTCCTTCTCTTTTATGAAATCTTGCCTCCTCTTCCTCCTACCAGCTAATATGTATTGAGCACAGCATGTGTCAGATATTGCTCTAGTGCTTTGTGTTGACTCATGTAACACCCCAAACCCTCTATTGACTCATAAAACCTTCAAAACCACCCCGCGAGGTAGCACTCCCATTACCTCCTTTGTGCAGATGAGAAACAGAAAAGTTAAGTAGCTTGCTCTTGAGCACACTAGGGGGGGTGGTGGGTGGTGGTGGAGGGTAGAGGTGGGATTTGAATCCATTCAGCTGGCTCCAGAGCTGCTTTCCAGCCCTCCACCAGTTACTCCAGCCCTCTGGGGCTGGCCCATTTCCTGAACTCTGGTAATCACTTAGGTTGCTTTCTAATCACTTTGTCACTGTCCCATGCTGTGGAGAAAGGCTCCCCTTAGACAGAACAGCCATGACTGCTTCTGTCATTGCTTAGAAAACTAATTCACTCTGTTATTTGCTTTTGACAATTATTTACTGATGAATGCACAAAATGAGAAAATAAGACAAAATAAAAACAATCAAAAGGGAAGCCTGGTGATGGGAGAATTATATTATTTTTAAGCTAAAATGATCTTAAAAACACATTCCTAATATTAAATTTTCTTCGGAATTCCCCATTCCCCCAACCACTGCTCCTATCTACCACACACACAAACACGCATACTCATACAGTATTGAGAGACATCTCGGCCAGTGTTCAATCACAAAAGGACCATAAACTCTTTCTTAAATAGCCAAAGACTGACAATGTCTGCTGTACAAAATGAACTTATTTTAATCTTAACCCCCAAATGTTTAAAAATATTTTGGGGTCTATAATTTTGCTAGAATTTGTTTTACAAGGAAATCAATATAAGTCATACTTTTATTAAAAATGGAGTCAGGAGTGGTGGCTCATGCCTGTAGTTCCAACTACTTGGCAGGCTGAAGCTGGAGAGGATTGCCTGAGTCCAGGGGTTCAAGGCTGCAGTGAGCTATGATCACATCACTGCATTCCAGGCTGGATGACAGAGCGAGATCTTGTCTCTAAAACAACAAAAGTTTTTTTTTTAAAAAGGGCTTATACCGTATGTTCTTTTGTATTTGTTGCTTTGAATTTGGTTCACATCTTTTCATGCCTTTACGTATAAATTCCCTTCATTCTTTTTTTAATAGTAGCACAGCATTCCAAAGCACAGAGTATCAAATTGTAATAAGGACCTACTGATGGACTTTCGGGTTGTGCTTGTATTTTAAATATCACGCACAACTGCATTCACATAGCCTCAAAAGAAAAAACCCATGCTGAGTTGAACTCAGATGACTATTGGGCCAAGTAGCTCTTCTATACCATTAGGAAGGAAATTATTCATCAGATAGCAAGTATGATATGGAAGAGGCCAGCAGTTCCCTCACTGGGCACTCAGGGAACTGAGCTGCTGAAGATGTTAACTGAGTTATATAAAGAATTTTTTCCCTATGCAATGCTTTGTTTAACAATGATGAAATAGATACATTTCTCTGCTAACTCATCCCTGCACGAGCCCAGAGGGCCCTTCCTAAATCACCAGGCCTGCTTAGAGTAAGACACTACATGGAAGCATCACTGAAGTTTTCCTATGGCTGAAGCAAGTAGCTAGCAACATTTTCTTTGAAAAATGCCCAGGCCAAAAATACTCTTAGCTTTGCTAGGTTGAGTAGAACTCTGTTTTTCAATCAGGCTGTTTAAATTCTGGCACAGATCCAAATTCGCTTTCCTGCGGAAAAGTTTGTCTTTGCCTACAGCACGCATGGCTGGAGGAGGCGGGCTTTCTCACCTCCCACAGCACCTGCCAGGAAGGATCTTCTGGGAGAGGCCGACAGGGTCCCCTCCCCTCAGCTCCGGGCCACAGGGCACCTTCTCCCACAGCCCTCACTCACCCCCACCTGACACAGTGCGAATCTGCTGACTTGGACATATTCTTGGCCTTTTGGAAGCACATCAAAGAGGTCACTTAGCACCTTTAAAAATATACATATATATTTTTAACAACAGTTTCAGATTCACAGCAAAATTAAGCAGACGGTACAGAGATTGCCCATCCACCCCGTGTCCCCACACTTGCACAGCTTCCCCTGTATCAACAGACATGGCCACATCATCGTTACCCAATGTCCACAGTTGACATTAGGGCTCACTGCTGGGGTTGGACATTCTGTGTGTTTAGACGAGTGTGTAGTGACGTGCGTTCACCATCACAGTCGCTGCAGAGAGGTTTCACCCTCCTGCAAATGCCCTACGCTCTGCCTGCTCATCCCTCCCCACCCCCAGACTTTTAGTCTTTCTATAGTGTTGCCTTTTTTAGAATGTAATGGAATTAGAATCATATAGTATGTAGCCTTTTCTGACTGGCTTGTTTCTCTAAGCAATGTAGGTTGCTACTTTGTGTGTGTGTGTGTGGGTTTTTGACTGGGGCTGGGTTTGAACCCGCCACCTCCAGCATATGGGGCTGGTACCTTACTCCTTTGAGCCACAGGTGCCGCCCCGGTAGCTACTTTTTAAATGCAATTTTTGTTTTACGAACAGATATACTTTTCTCAACGCAAAAGTAAGATTCTCAACAGTAGGGACCTGAATAATGGAGGTGACAGGTGATAAATCATGGTGATGCTTTGTTTTGTAAAATTCCACTCTGCGAAGTACACCAGTGTGTATCAGTGTGTCCATTCCAGCCCTGACCCAAAACTTTTACTGGATTATCAACTCCTACCCTGTGACACACTAATATTTTAATAAAAGAACATCTTTTAGGGTATAAATAAGGAACATGAAACTCCCATGCCTATGGCCACTTAACAGCAAGCCAGCTCAAATTCATTTTATGAAAATAGCTTCTCAGTTTGAAGGAATATGAACTAATGCCTTTATTTCTAATACTTGTCCTTCTCCAGACAAAAATCCCCAAAACACAATGAAGAAAGAGAACAATAAAGCAAACAACTTAAAGCAAACAAAGATATAAACGGACACCTTCACGCAGTTCTAAGTCTTCCCAAATTAATCCTTCAGAAATCATAAGGTCTTCATTAAGTGGTTCTTTGAACTATTTGTCATAAAAATAAAATAATGAAGAAAAGGAAATAAATATGTTCAAAAGACCCTGGTCATTTTATTTTAAATATAATTTTATGCAAAATGTTAATCGTCACTGCCCTTTAAAACTGAATTATCTGTACTTTTGAAACCTCTAATGGACAGCATGTTGTACATAATTGTGAAAATGTGTTCATGGTCATCATATAATTTAGACCTGGGGTCCCTGGTAAATGATCAAGTCCACGAAGTTACAGCTTCTGTTCATCTCCTTCTTATGTCCCAATTCCATATGTATAGCAGAAAATCAAATTTTATTGGCGTTGCATTTGCAGTGCTTCTTGAAGGCATGACACCCACAAATTTTTCTAATTACTTAGAATCCCCACCCTATATCTGAACTTCTCAAGGGTGGAGACTTTGTCTTCTTGGCTTGTCTGCTGACTCCCCAGAATCTACCATGGCACCTGGGCTTTCCTGGGTCCTTAACACACATTGAATAAATAACTATCAGATTATTTTTTGAAATGAGATCTGGTCTCCATAATAGTGAATTCTATGTGTCAACTTGGGTAGGGCAATGTACCTACGTGTGGGTCAGACAGTCTTCTAGATGTTGCTGTGAAGCTACCTTTTGTTTATATATACATAAGATCAACATTTAAATGGGTAGACTCTGTACAGCTAAGGAGACAACAACCAAAGCAAATAGACGTCCTACCCTATGGGAAAGGATATTTGCATATTTCAAATCAGGCAAAAGCTAGATAACTATGATCTATAGAGAATTCAAATTAATCCACATGAAAAAAGCCAACAATC
>CAUYON010002919.1:0-28849 GCA_963573935.1 Arctocebus calabarensis | reverse complement strand
TGTAGTCCCAGCTACTCGGGAGGCTGAGGCAAGAGAATCGCTTAAGCCCAAGAGCTGGAGGTTGCTGTGAGCAGTGTGACGCCACGGCACTCTACCCAGGGCGATAAAGTGAGACTCTGTCTCTACAAAAAAAAAAAATTGTTATTTTTTTATCCCAAAAGTTGTCATTCCTGCCTCTTTACTATTAGAGGACACAAAATATTATTGTTGCCGAAATAAATCGTAAAATTTCTGGATAGCAATTGTCCTAGTTTTCTAATGTCCAAAGTTGAGACTTCTAATGTGGTGTGTTTAACTTGGAAGTTACTCCTGACAGCTAACTACTAGAACTTAGTTAAATGGAGGAATCTGTCAAGTGTTTATTTTTTTAAAGATATTCTTCCCCCACACCTTAACTGGGATGTAGTATTATTTCTCTCAGAGAATAAACACAACTTTTAACTTGCTGAAAGCTCTGTCATGGGCAGTCTTTTGTATGTGATACCAATGTAAGTCTAAAGGAATTATTTTAAATGTTCTAAACGGCTTTGGATCCAGCTGCTGAAAAATGTGTATCTTGCCTATTACCTTGAAACACTTAAGTTGAATAAGGGTATATATTTACAGAAGTTTTGAATTAGTGGAGACTTTTAGGATAGAGCACTTTTGTGGTAGACTAAAGGAAGTATAGTTTGCTTCTTTTGGTTGGCTTGACATAATTAAGAGTGGTTTGGGGGACAGTCAACTTAATATTAGGGTACTGGTTCTGTAGCTATTCCATAGCTATTCTTTCAGACTTGATCTTAATCATTGTAGGAGCAAAATAGAATAGATATTTGGAGGATGTATATTACATATTTATAAATGTTTGTCAAATGAGGCCCTCAGCCTTTTAGCATATCCGGCTGTTCTCAGTTGATACTTAGAACATATGTCACTAAACAAGGCAGCATATTGCTTTGATTCTAAGACATCACTGTTATGCTAGGGACCCAGAGCCTCTGCTTTTACTACTTGTGTGGAAATTAAAGAATTGGATGAATAGTGGCAGTATGTATTGTATTTTTGAGGTAGAATTTGTGGTTAGGGACTGTTAAGTCATTAAAGCAGATTTACTTTGTCTTTTGTGTTTGGCAGTTAATTGCAAGTCAGTATTTTAGAAAGCTGTCTTTTTCCAACAGAAGGCCTGGAAATGGAACAAACTGAGAACAATACCTTTGCTTGATGTTAAATGTATTTTTTTTTTTTTTTACCTTGAATGAAACAATTTTTCTAATTTTCTAAAATAAGGTAAGGATTTTTTCTTCTTGCAGGAGATGGGGAGAAGAGCAGTAGGGAGCCAGGCGAGGTAGGGGAAGCTGGGCAGTAGAAGGGGAAAGCGCTTGGTTTAATTAGATTTGGGAGACTGAAATATGCTTGATTTTAAATACACAAGTTGCTGGAGTTCAGAGTTATCTTAGTGAAAAATTATGGTAGCTTTTGGGAAAGATTAAGAATAAGCCAGTGCTGGGGCTGGGCGTGGTGGCTCAAGCCTATAGTCCTAGCACTCTGAGAAGCCCAGGTGGGCAGATTGCCTGAGCTCACAGGTTCAAGACCAACCAACCAAGAGCGAGACCTTGTCTCTAAAAATAGCTGGGCATTGTGGCAGGTGCCTTAGTCCTAGCTACTTGGGAGGCTAAGATAAGAGAATCACTTGAGCCTGAGTGTTTGAGGTTGCTGTGAGTTGTGTCGTCATGGCACTCTACCGTGGGCAACAAGTGAGACTCTGTCTCCAAAAAAAAAAAAAAAAAAGAATAAACCAGTGACACCTACTTACAATCTTGTGAAGTAATAGCATCCATTTGTCTTCCTTGATTTCAGTTTTTAACATCTTTTCCCCCTCTTGCCTTACTTTTTGTGTCTCTTGTTTCTTCATTTCTGTAATCTGAAAGACTTTTGCTTGAATGTAGCATTTAGGGAAGCTAAACTTTCTCTACTGTTAAAAAAGTCACATTTTCAGGCCCAACCAGAAATCAGAAATGAATAGCATGGAACATAATATTGCTGTGAAAATGAGTTTGATTTGTAGGATATATTTTTTAGTTTTGGAGATCGTTAAAAGTAAAACTAAGGTTCATACAATACATGAATGTATGCTTTTGAACTAAGAATTAAAACGCAGGTAAATTGTCACACAGTTTCTTTTTTTATTTGAGACAAGGTCTTGTTTGCTCTGTTGCCCAGGTTAGCGTGCAGTGTAGCCTTGAACTGGATTCAGGTGACCTGATGCCTTGGGACAATCCTAGCTACTTGGGATATAGCTACCCCATTACCTATGTCTGTAGGCTTGGACCACAACACCTGGCAAATCTTTATTATATTTTGTAGAAATGAAGTTTTACTATGTTGCCCAGTTTGGTCTTAAATTCCTGGCCTCAAATGATCCTCCTGCGTCAGCCTCCCAAAGTACTGGGATTTCAGGCATGAGCAATGGCATCCAACTTTCCACTCTTTTTTTAAACAAAAAGATTATACTTAATGCTAACTAGAGATTTAATTTAGGGAAGAGTAATTAAGAAAAGTGTAGTATTTTTCTTACTTGAGCATTACTTCTTTTGTTTTCTTAGGAGATAGGGTCTCACTCTGTTGTCCTAGGCAGGAGTGCATCTGTGAGATCATCCCTCACTATAGCCTCGAACTCTTGGGCTCAAGTGATAACTTCTGTTTCAGCCTTCTAAATACTAGGACTACAGGTGCCTATCAACTACGCTCAACTGTTTTCTTAATTTTGTAGAGGTACTGTTTTGCCCTATTGCCAAGGCTGGTCTTCAACTCCTGGCCTCAAGCCATCCTTCTGCCTTGGCCTCCCAAAATGTAGATTACTGGTATGACTTACTATACCCAGCCAAGTTCTACTTTTTTTTAAGGGAAGGATCTAAGCTGTAAAAGAGTGATTTTTTTTTTTTTTTTAATGTAACTCTTGGTCACACTGAAAATAAAGGATTGGCCAGGCACAGTGGCTTATGCCTGTAAACCTAGTACTTTGGGAGTCTGAGATAGGAGCATTGCTTGGGGGCAGGAGTTCCAGACAGGAGCTAGAGTGAGATCCCATCTCTACAAAAAAATAGAAATACATATATATTTATTTATTTTTTGAGACAGAGCCTCAAGCTGTCACCCTGGGTAGAGTGCTGTGGCATCACAGCTCACAGCAATCACCAACTCCTGGGCTCAAGCAGTTCTCTTGCCTCAGCCTCCCAAGTAGCTGGGACTACAGGTGCCTGGCTATTTATTGTTTTTGTTGTTGCATTTGGCTGGGGTCGGGTTTGAACCCGCCACCCGTGGTATATGGGACCGGCACCCTACCCACTGAGCCACAGGCGCCACCCACAAAAAAATAGAAATATTAACCAGGCATGGTGGCTTGTGCCTGCAGTTTCAGGTCCTCAGGTGGTTGAGGCAGGAGGATCACATGAGCCCAGAAGTTTGAGGTAGCAGTGAGCTGTGATGATGCTACTACACTGTTGCTTGGACAACAGAGCAAGATCTTGTCTCAAAAAAAGTTTTTTTCTTTTTGTTTGTTTGTTTTTGTTTTTTGTTAAATTTGGTAGGCATTAAAATAATCAGATGAATAGATCATGACTCACTCCCTTTTTAAAAATTTGGTAACTTTGTGTTTTAAATTATATTTGATTACATAGGGGTTAAACCAAGAAAATTGTCTTCAGATTTGTTAGAAAATAAAAACTTAGCTATAGTTGACTAGCCAGTTATTTCAAAAATTAAAAATTAAATTAAAAATTGGGGCGGTGCCTGTGGCTCAAAGGAGTAGGGCGCCGGCCCCATATACCAGAGGTGGTAGGTTCAAACCCGGCCCCAGCTAAAAACTGCAAAAAAAAAAAAAAAAAAATAGCGGGGCATTGTGGCAGGCACCTGTAGTCCCAGGTACCCGGGAGGCTGAGGCAAGAGAATTGCCTAAGCCCAGGAATTGGAGGTTGCTGTGAGCTGTGTGATGCCACAGCACTCTACCAAGGACGACAAAGTGAGACTCTGTCTCTACAAAAAAAAAAAATTAAATTAAAAATATTAAACAAAAAAGAAAATTTAAAAGTCATTTGCTAAGAACAGTCGTATTAACTTCAGATTGTTTAATTCCCCTCATTTTGTTATATATTATTTTTATTTTTGTTTTGAGACAGAGTCTCCCCCTATCATCCTAAATAGAGTGCCATCATAGAGGGCATCATGCCTAAGTAGAGGGCATCATTGTAGCTCACAGCAACCTAAAACTCTTGGGCTCAAGTAGGCCTTCTGCCTCAGCTTTCCAAGTAGCTGGGACTATAGGTGCCCACCACCATTATGCTGGGCTAGTTTTTTCTTTTTTAGTTTGGCTGGGGCTGGATTTAAACCCGCCACCCTCCGTATATGGGGCCGGCACCCTATTCGCTGAGCCCTACACAGGCGCCGCCCTGGGCTAGTTTTTTCTATCTTTAGTAGATGTGGGGGTCTCACTCTTGCTCAGGCCGGTCTCAAACTCCTGAGCTCAAGCAGTTCACCTGCCTCAACCTCTCTGAGTGCTAGGATTACAGGTATGAGGGACTGCAGCTGGCCTGTTGTATATTATTTATAAATTATACAAAGTGTTTTGCAGAGTTAAAAAAACAAGTAAACTTTGAAACATTTGTAGAAAATAGCTTGCTTATAAAATGTTTCCTACCCTATTATAAAGTGTTATGTAAAGGCTTAAAACTCTCATTTTTGTATGTTTAAACTGTGTTTTATCTCTTTAGTAATACAGAGAGTCATGTAGGTTTGGTAAACTATACGACTTCAGATATATTATGCTACAGTATTAAATAGTTAATAGGATAGATACAGTGATAACATACTGCAAATTGGACCTGACTTTTTAGACTTTCCTCCAAAGTATAATTTAAGTGAATACTTCTGAGGGCTTTAAATATGTAATATACTTCAGTATCTGTTGAGGTTAAATAGGGTACAGTGACATAAAGTCATAATGAAAATTACAGTTTATGCTGCTATATAGCCAATGGTGATGATGCTGTGCTTCACTGTGTTCTCAGAACAAAACAAAAACATGGTTGGGGCCAACTTGTAATCAGACAGCTGCAGACAGTATCATATCTCTGCAGTATATTAGTTCTAGTTTTGTATTTTAATTTAAAGATAATGTTGGGTTTAAAATAGTGGATTTGTAGTCTCCTTTTAGTGTACCTGAAGTTTTTTTGTAGTTGGATCACCAGGCTCTGGCCACAAAAAAATGAAATTTATTACAGCAGATGAAACAATTATATGAAAACTATTTTATCTAGTATATATTTGAATATTCACTCAATGCAAGGTACTATATGCTATGAATGACCAGAGTAACATATGGTCCCTGCTTCGAACAATATATATAGTAAAGTGAAGTTAGCTGAGTACTAAAAATTTTCTTTTATATTTTTACATGTGCACCTGAGTTAGAAAATACTAAACAAAACAATGGTTTGACTTCAGCACATTTAGCCTTCTTAAAGCTGTTTGTTTTTGTTAAATATGATATACTTAAAAATACTAAAATTTTAGATAGAGTTCACATCAAAGTTATATGTTAATATTCATTGCTGTCTTTATAGTGTTTAAAGCCAAAGAAATCATTTAAAAAATCCGAACAAAATTTTTATTAATTTTATTTTTGTGATAACTTTTCATCAAGGCTAACCAGTTTAGTAGTCGCATTGTCTTACAGAGACATACTGTATGTTAATTTAAGAGGTGGTATTTCTCAGACATGGTTAATAATCCAGTTCTATTGTTCTCTCATGGTTTTTCCTTTTGGATCTGCACTGTTTTCACATTGCCTGAAAAAATTCCATTAGGTTCACCTTTTCTAGCTATATTCCCTTTCTCATAAATTACAATGCAGAGCCCTCAAACTTCATTTCTATGCATATTTGTGGAAAGAAAACAAAAGGTGAAAAACTTTTTAAGATACTTTTAAGAATGTTGAAATTGTTAGCTATAACTTTTTTTTTTTTTTTTGAGACAGTCTTACTCTGTGGCCCTGGCTAGAGTGGCATTACAGCTCATAGCAACCTCAAACTCTTGGGCTCAAGAGATCCTCTTGCCTTAGCCTCCAAGTAGCTGGGACTACAGGTGTCTGCCACAGTGCCTGGCTGTTTTTCTATTTTTGGTAGAGACAGGTTTTGCACTTGCTCAGGCTGGTCTCAAACTTCCTGAGCTCAAGCTGTTCACCTGAGTCAGTCTTCCAGAGTGCTAGTATAACAGTGTGGACCACTGCAGCCAGCCTAGCTGTAGCTTATTTGAAGCCACTATATATAAAAGGATATCATTTTTTGTACTTCATTTATATAAATTAAAAACTGTAGGGCAGCGCCTGTGGCTCAGGGAGTGGGGCGCCGAACCCGTATACCGAAGGTGGCTGGTTCAAACCTGGCCCCGGCCAAAAACTGTAAAAGAAAAAAAAAAGTAGATAGTTTTTATTTTTAAAATTTAGTTTTTTTTTTGAGACCGAGTCTCCCTTTGTTGTCATTTTTAAGAGTGCTGTGACATTATAGCTCACAGCAACCTCATACTCTTGTGCTTAAGCGATTCTCTTGCCTCAGCCTTCCAAGTAGCTGGGACTGCAGTTGCCCACCACAATGCCTGGCTATTTTTAGAGACAAGAGGTTTTGCTCGGGCTCAGGCTGGTCTTGAACTTGTGACCTACGGCAATCCACTCTCCTCAGCTTCCCAAGTAAAATTTAGTGTTTTAAAAATATATTTTACTTGAGGTCCTTAATAGCAGAGGTGGGAGAGACCCAAATATTCAAGTATTACATTGTGTTGCTCCTATTATAATTGTATATAATACAATATTCTTTTTTTTTTTTTTCTTTTTTTGAGACAGGGTCTAACTATGTTGCCCTTCGTAGAGTGCTGTGGTGTCACACTTCAAACTTTTAGGCATAAGCCATTCTCTTGACTCAGCCTCCCGAATAGCTAGGACTACAGGTGTCCACCACAATGCCAGCTACTTCTTTTTTTTTTTTTTTTTTTTTAACTGTAGTTGCTATTGTTGTTTGGCAGGCCGGAGCAGGGCTCAAACCTGCCAACATTGGTGTATGTGGCTGGCACAGTAACCACTGAGCTACAGGTGCCAAGCCTATAATATGATGATTCTTTTTTTTTTCTTGACACACTCAGCTTCAATCAAGTATAATACGATATTATACAAGAAATTTGACAATTTCATGAAATTGAATTGTGTATGAAATCTCAGGGTGTTTGGGACTATAATATAATTGGTTTGCCAATAAAGCTTTGAATAAAAAATTCTTGTACAATGTTTGCCTTTGGAGTTGGCTTGTTGAATTCTAGTGGGTTGTCTATAACTTGCAGAATCTTCTTAAAGTATAAGTCTCTCGCATCTGATGGAACATCCGGTTTGAAGTTGTTTCTCATTAACACAATTGGAAGGAAATGAAATACCTCACTCCAAAATCTATTAGAAGTTAATATATAAACATTTTGGGGAAAGTTTTAAAAAATATAAGACAATATTTGAATTGTTCCTTCAGGTCAAGGACCATGTTCTATAGGTTTTTATGTTCCCTAAAGTACATGATAGACATTGGGAAAATAGATAATATTGTACAAGGAGTCAAATACAGACGTGTGATAACCTATATGCCTTAATCAAAGTAAAGCATCTTTAGGCTGGTTGCGGTGGCTCATGACTGTAATCCCAGTACTTTGGGACGCTGAGGTGGGTGGATTGCTTGAGCGCATGAGTTCGAGATCAGCCTGAGCAAGCGCGAGACGCTGTCTCTAAAAAATAGCCGGGTGTTGTGGCAGTCACCTGTAGTCCTAGCTAGTTGGGAGGCTGAGGCAAGAGGATCACTTGAGCCCAAGAGTTTGAGGTTGCTGTGAGCTATGACACCATGGCACTCTACTGGGGGCAAGAAAGTGAGACTCTGTATCAAAAAAAAGTAAAGCAATTGAGCAGCTTGACAGGTGCCTTAAGCAGTTGTGAATGTCATCTTCATCTACACATTGTGATTTCTCAAGATCAAGATCGTACCTTACTCTCTCCACCTTTACTTCTGGCAGATGAAAGTGTTTCTTATGTAGAGGTCAGCAGTCTTGTGCTTCCTCCAAGTTTCCAACCTTTTACCTGGGAACTTAATTTTTTTTTTTTTTTTTTGAGACAGAGCCTCAAGCTGTCACCCTGGATAGAGTGCTGTGGCATCACAACTCACAGCAACCTCCAATTCCTGGGCTCAAGCGAGTCTCCTGCCTCCGCCTCCCAAGTAGCTAGGACTACAGGCGTCTGCCACAACACCCAGCCATTTTTTGGTTGCAGCTGTCATTGTTTGGCGGGCCCGGGCTGGATTCGAACCTGCCAGCTCAGGTGTACGTGGTTGGTGCCTAGCCTGTTGCGCCACAGGTGCTGAGCCGGGAACTTAATTTTTAACAGTACATCAAAGAAACATCTTTATATCCTACCAAGACAATTACTTTCTGTTTACAGTGTGTTTTACCCAGAATTATGTGGATTTTTTTTTTTGAGATAGAATTTCATTTTGTTGCCCTCTGTAGAGTGCTTTGGCATCACAGCTCACAGCAACCTCAAACTCTTGGGCTTAAGCGATTCTCTTGTCTCAGCCTCCCAAATGGTGGGATTATAGGTGCCTGCCACAATGTCCAGCTATAGTTTTATTCTTTTATTTTTATTTATCTATTTTTTTTTTGAGATGGAGCCTCAAGTTTTCACCCTGGATAGAGTGCCATGGCATCACAGCTCACAGCAACCTCCAATTCCTGGGCTCAAGCAAGTCTCCTGCCTCTGCCTCCCCAGTAGCTGGGAGCTTAGGCGCCCGCCGCAACGCCTGGCCATTCTTTGGTAGCAGCCATCATTGTTGTTTGGCGGGCCAGGCTGGATTCGAACCTGCCAGCTCAGGTGTACGTGGCTGGCGCCTTAGCCTGCTGAGCCACAGGCGCTGAGCCTATCTGTTACTTTTTTTTTTGTGAGACGGAGTTTTACTTTATTGCCCTCAGTAAAGTGATGTGGTGTCACAGCTCACAGCAACTTCCAGCTCTTGGGCTTAGGCGATTCTCTTGCCTCAGCCTCCTGAGTAGCTGGGACTATAGGCGCCCACCACAACGCCTGACTATTTTTTTGTTGCAGTTTGGCCAGGACTGGGTTCAAACCCGCCTCCCTCGGTATATGGGTGGGCGCCCTACTCACTGAGCCACAGGCACCACCCAATTCCATGTCAACTTCTAGTTTTAGTGCACAGCTTATTATAAGCAACCCAACAACGTGTCACTTGATAAAGTTAACGATTAGAGGTAGTCAAGGCCAAACAGAAGCGGTTCTAATGGATTTCTGAGAATTCAGTGTCATTTCTTTGGTGTACTCTTGAGGAGCTGCTTGTTTTCTTTCCTCTTTTAGTCTTTGTTACAGTGGTGTTCATTAGCTTTTCTGCCTTTTTTAAGGAGACCTATGTTTATTCCTTTCCCAAGTTTGTCTTGATAAGAAAGTGGTCTTTATTTTCTTTCTCTTTTTCAGAGATAGGGTCTTACTCTGTTGCCCAGGCTAGATAGAGTGCAGGGGCAAGATCATAGTGATCCTCCTGCCTTAGTCTCCCAAGTACCTGGGACTACAGGCACATGCTACCGTGCTTAGTAGGGATCTTGATTTTTCTTAACATTCTCATTTATTTTCCTTCCATTTTTCTGATTTGGTAGCAGTTTCCTAAAAGCTATTGTGAAAAGTCATCTTTGGTTGACCCAATAGGTGTGACAGTAAAGCTTTGAAATTTAAAAATCAGTATTTCGGGCTGTGCATGTGGCTCAGTGAGTAGTGCTCAGGCCCCATATACCAGAGGTGGCAGGTTCAAACTCAGCCCTGGCCAAAAACTGCAAAAAAAAAAAAAAAAGAAAAATCAATGTTTCCATATTAGAAAGGATTTTGAAGTTACTTCACTAAGTTTCTAAAAAAGGGCATGTGTAATATATGTCTGGCAAATAAAATCTGACTAGAGAGAAAACATAGTTGTACACATTTTTTTGTTGTTTAGCAGCCCTGAGCCAGGTTCAAACCTGCCACCCCAGTGCACGAGGCTGGCATGCTAACCATTGAGCAATGGGCGCCCATCATCATTGCACACATCTAAAAAATAATCTGCACTTAGTGGTGTAATATTTATATCAGGACCATATAGGATCTTAATAGAATTCGGAAAGTATAAATAGTTGACTTTTTTTTTTCTTTGAGACAGAGTCTCAAGCCGTCACCCTGGGTAGAGTGCTGTGGCATCACAGCTCACAGCAACCTCCAACTCGTGGGCTCAAGCGATTCTTCTGCCTCTACTTCCCAAGTAGCTGGGATTACAGGTGCCACAACACCTGGCTATTTTTTGGTTGCAGCCGTCATTGTTGTTTGGCAGGCCCTGGCTAGATTCAAATCCACCAGCTCAGGTGTATGTGGCTGGTGCCTTAGTCTCTTGAGCCACAGACGCTGATCCAACAGTTGACTTTTTTGTTCTAGTTAATTTTAACAAGCACTAAAATGTCTTTCAGAAAGATTTTTCAAAACTGAAATTATTGTAATCAAGCTTATGCAGCAGTATGTATTTGTCTTTTTGGTTCTCACAAATGAAAAACTATTGTATATTTGTTTTTTATTTTCTTTCTTTCTTTTCTTTTTTTTTTTGAGACAGAGTCTCAAGCTGTCACCCTGGATAGAGTGCTGTTGTGTCATAGCTCACAGCAACCTCCAACTCTTGGGCTCAGGCAATCCTCTTGCCTCATTTTTTTCTATTTTTAGTAGAGACAGGGTTTTGCTTTTTGTTCAGTCTTGTCTCAAACTCATGAGCTGCCTAGGCCTCCCATAGTGCTAGGATTACAGATGTGAGCCATCATGCCCATCCCGTGTTGTTTTCAATTCATTGGTTTTTAGAATTTTAAGTCTTGGGACAGCGCCTGTGGCTCAGTGATTAGGGTGCCAGCCCCATATACTGAAGGTGGCAGGTTCAAACCCCGCCCTGGCCAAAGTACAACAAAAAAAAATAGCCGGGTGCTGTGGTGAGCACCTGTAGTCCCAGCTGCTTGGGAGGCTGAGGCAAGAGAATCATCTTAAGCCCACGAACTGGAGGTTGCTGTGAGCTGTGACTTCGCGGCACTGTACTGTGGGCTACAAAGTAAGACTCTGTCTCTAAAAAAAAAAAAAGAATTTTAATTCTCGTAATAAATATATATTAATCTAGAGTGATCTCTTTCAAGTGTAAATGTGGAATGTTGTACTATTGGAAATATGAAATGTGGATTTCTTTTTTTTGAGACAGAGTCTCAGGCTGTTGCCCTGGGTACTGTGGTGTCATAGCTCACAGCAACCTCCAACTTGGGCTCAAGCGATTCTCTTGCCTCAGGTTTTCTATTTTTAGTAGATATAGGATCTCACTTTTGCTCAATCTGGTCTCAAGTATGAGAGCTTAAGCAATCCATTTGCCTCAGTCTCCTAGAGTGATAGGATTATAGGTATGAGCCATTGCGCGTGGCTTGAAATGTGTATTTTTACTTTTTGACAGAGTCTTACTTTGTCACCCTAAGTAGAGTACTGTGGCGTCAGCCTAGTTCACAGCGACCTCAAACTTCTGGGTTCAAGCAATCCTCTTGCCTCAGCCTCCAGAGTAACTGGGACTACAGATGCCTACCACAATGCAGGGCTAATTTTTCTATTTTTAGTAAAGATGGGGGTCTCAGTCTGGATCTCCTGAGCTTAAGGGATCCTCCACCATGGCCTTGAGGTGTGCTGGGATCACATATGTGAACAACTGTGCCTACCTCAAAATGTTAGTCTTAAAACTGTTAAGGGGCTTGGTGCCTGTGGCTCAGCTTGGCTCCTGTGGCTCAACGGGCTAAGGTGCCAGCCATGTACACCTGAGCTGGTGGGTTCAAATCTAGCCCAGGCCCGCCAAACAACAATGACGGCTGCAACCAAAAAATGGCTGGGCGTTGTGGCGGGCGCCTGTCGTCCCAGCTACTTGGAGGCAGAGGCAGGAGACTCACTTGAGCCCAGAAGTTGGAGGTTGCTGTGAGCTGTGATGCCACAGCACTCTATCCAGGGTGACAGCTTGAGGCTCTGTCTCAAAAAATAAATAAATAAATATTTAAAAAAAAACTGTTAAGGTTAACCCATACTTTTGAAAAGTTTTTTAGAACTTGACCTTTGATTCTATAAAAGTCCATTTAGAGCTTTGAATCATCATCTCTTACAATATTATCAGCAGAAAATTTTTCCTTTATATTACTGTGTCAGCAGTGTACATTTGATTAAATTATTAAACTAGGATTTGACTGTTTCAAAGGTGGATTAGTTTAGGAGATCTTCTGTAGTTAGGATTATTTGATTATTTGCCTTTATCTTTATTATTTTTTATTTATTTTTGTCTGAAAATTACTTACATAGATTTAAGAAAAGTTTTGTGAGGCTCGGCGCCTGTAGCTCAGCGGCTAGGGCACCAGCCACATACACTGGAGCTGGCGGGTTTGAATCCAGCCCAGGCCTACTAAACAACAATGACAACTACAACTAAAGTAATAGCTGGGTGTTGTGGCGGGCGCCTATAGACCCAGCTACTCAGGAGGCTGTGGCAAGAGAATCGAAAAGCCCAAGAATTTGAGGTTGCTGTGAGCTGTGACTTCACAGCATTCAATAAGGGCAACATGCTGAAACTCCCCCCCCCACAAAATTTTGTGGTTCTTTTGGGACAATTTCCCTATAATATAGAAAATAATCTATTTTTCTTTCTCTTATAACCCAAACTTATAAAACTGTTCACTTTTTCTAATAGTCCATTGGTAAATATTGGTTTTTGTATGAAAAATTTAAGTAAAAAATTTTCCCTTGTACTTAAGTTACATAAACTAAAATTGATTGTTAGTCTTAAGTTTACTGAAAGGAAGAGAGAGCTTCAAGTAAACTTTTTATCATTAGTCAGCCTATCTGTCAGTGTTTCTAATTGGATTTTTTTTTTTGAGACAGAGCCTCAAGCTGTCACCCTGGATAGAGTGCTGTGGCATCACAGCTCACAGGAACCTCCAATTCCTGGGCTCAAGCGAGTCTCTTACCTCTGCCTCCCAAGTAGCTGGGACTACAGGCGCCCGCCACAACACCCGGCCATTTTTTGGTTGCAGCCATCATTGTTGTTTGGCGGGCTCGGGCTGGATTCGAACCCGCCAGCTCAGGTGTACGTGGCTGGCGCCTTAGCCCGTTGAGCCACAGGCGCCAAGCCTCTATTTGGATTTTTAATTTTATAGAGCTTTTAAAAATCTAGAGAATTATCTGCTTTAATAAGAGTAATCCTTATGTTATTTTTTGAATTAACTCTTTTCTAGCCTTGTTAAAGATTTGTACTGGCAGGGTGATTTCTAGCAGCTTTGAAATGTCCACCAGCTCATTTTCTGTTCCAAAAGTTGGAATGTTTTGCTAAGTCAGATGAAGCTTGTTATTTAACATGCCGATTTGTGTTATAGTCAACACATTCTCTAGATGCTTTGTTCACAATACTGCTGGAAAATACCCAAGACTTTCGTATTTTCAAATAAATGTGTTGTGGGCATCTCAGCAGGTTTAGTTTATAAAACTTCCTAATATGTGATGATTCATTTATGTGAAAACATTAAATGGCTTAATGTGATTTCCTGGACAGAATATACTGGTAAAAGAACCTGTTATTATTGGAAGTATTAAAAACATTGACACTTAACCAACCACTGAAGAGTTCAACTCGTTTACTGTTCACACTAACAACTTATTTCCTAGTGTATTCTGATTTTGCCTTTTATTTCCAAGAAGACATTTTCTTTTTCTCTTTTTCGGAACAGAGTCTCCATCTGTTTCCCAGGCTAGAGTACCTTGGCATGAATCGACCTTACAGCAACCTCAGACTCTTGGGTTCAGATGATCCTCCTGCCTCAGCTTCCTGAGTGGCTGTGACTACAGGTGCCTGCCCCAACACCCACCTAATCTTTCCATTTTTACTATTTTCAGTAGAGGTAGACTCTCACTGTTGTCCAGGTTGGTCTCTGAACTCCTGAGCTCAAGGGATCCTCCCAGAGTGCTAGGACGTAGGTGTGAGCCACCATGTCTGGCCTAAGAAGACATTTTGTCTTTTATAAATTTGTACTTTAAATACATTGAGAAATGAAACAAACTGTGATCAGAAACTACTTTTTATTGGCTAAATATTGCTGGTTACATAATTTTATTTTTAGATTTCTATTTGTAGAGCCTTATATAGACTAGTACTATGGTTCTGTCTTTTAAAGAATAAAAAGCCCTGGCTCGGCTCTTGCAGCTCAGCGGCTAGGGCACCAGCCACATATACCACATATACCGGAGCTGGTGAGTTTGAACCCAGCCTGGGGCCTGCCAAACAACAATGACAACTACAAAAAAAAAAAAAGCCAGGCTTTGTGGTGGGTGCCCGTAGTCCCAGCTACTTGGGAGGCTGAGGCAAGAGAATAGCTAAGCCCAAGAGTTTGAGGTTGCTGTGAGCTGTGACGCCACAGTACTCTATCGAGGGGACATAGTGAGACTCTCTCTCTCTCAGAAAAAAAAAAAAGCCCCCCCTTTCTTTTTAATGAAAAATTTATCAGCTGGCTCAGTACCTGTAGCTCGGTGGTTAAGGTGCTGGCCACATGCACCAGGGCTGATGGGTTGCAACCTGGCCTGAGCCTGCTAAACAATTACAACAACAAATAAAAAAAAAAATAATAACCGGGCGCTGTGGCAGGCGCCTGTAGTTGCAGCTACTAGGAGGCTGAGGCAAGAGAATCGCTTAAGCCCAAGAGATAGAGGTTGCTGTGAGCTGTGACATCACGGTGCTCTACCCAGGGCGACATAGTGAGACTCCATCTAAAAAAAAAGGAAAGAAAAATTTATCGGCTCAGCTAATGAATGTAAGGCTCTGGCTCAGCATTGGTAGCTCAGTGTTCACAGCACCAGCCACAGTGCACCAAAGCTGGTGGGTCTGAGCCCAGCCTGGGCCTGCTAAACAACAATGATAAGTACAATAACAAAAATAGCTGAGCATTGTGACAGGTGCCTGTAGTCCCAGCTTCTTGAGAGGAGGAGGCAAGAGAATCTCTTGAGCCCAAGAGTTTGAGGTTGCTGTGAGCTGTGATGCCACGGCACTCTACCCAGAGCGAACTAGTGAGACTCTGTCTCAAAAAAAAACACAATAAAGGCTCGGTGCCTCTAGCTCAATGGGCTAAGGCGCCAGCCACGTACACCTGAGCTGGCAGGTTCGAATCCAGCCGGGCCTGCCAAACAACAATGACAACTACAACCAAAAAATGGCCGGGCGTTGTGGCAGGTGCCTGTAGTCCCAGCTACTTGGGAGGTGGAGGCAGGAGACTCGCTTGAGCCCAGAAGTTGGAGGTTGCTGTGAGCTGTGATGCCACGGCACTCTATCCTGGGTGATAGCTTGAGGCTCTGTCTCAAAAAAAAGGCTCTATTAATTGAAGAAATACAGTGATTAAAAGCTCCAAAAGTGATTATGAATTAAGTAATATTTTAAATTTAAAAGAATTTGCCTTCACTGTTTGCGATTTTTTTTTTCCTAAGACACAGAGTCTTATTTTGTTGCCTTTGGTAGAGTGCTGTGTTGTCACAGCTCACAGCAGCCTCCAGTTCTGGGGCTTAGGCGATTCTCTTGCCTCAGCCTCCCAAGTAGGTGGGACTACAGGCACCTGCCACAATGCCTGGCTATTTTTTTGTTGCAGTTTGGCCGGGGCTGGGTTTGAACCTGCCATTCTCAGTGTATGGGGCCGGCGCCCTACTCACTGAGCCACAGGTGCCGCCATGATTTTTTTTTTTTTTTTAAACAAAATCTCACCTGTTCTTCTGGCTAGAGTGCAATGGTGTCATCATAACTCACTACAACCTCAACTCGTGGGCTCAAGCAATCCTTCTGCCCCAGCCTCACCCTTCTAATAGCTGGGACTACACATGAGTGCCACCACATCTGGCTAATACATTACTTTTTTCTTGAACTTTTTGAGAGTTGTTGCAGACATTATTTCCTTTATCTTTAATTAATTTCTAAAAGGAAAGATTATTCAGGTCAGTTTTCAGGACAGTTTTCTATTTGTTCAGTTTTCTTTGTTCTGAGAAACTTCTTCAGACTTTGTATTGTTTTGACATTTTGAAGAATATCACCGATTATTGTGTAAAATGTCCCCCAATTTGTGTTTGTGTTTGTGTGCTTAGAAATAGCATAGAGAAATGTGTTACCAGTGCATCATATCAGCAGACACATGGTATCAGTATGTCTCCTTAGTAGTGATTTTAACTTTGATTACTTGGTTAAGGTGGGATCTGCCAGTTTCTTCCTTTTAATTAATATGTATCTTCTGGGGGTATACTTTGAAACTGTGTAATTGTTAAGAACTACAAAGGGTCTTGCAAGCTAACAGTTTAGCTATGGATAGTAGTAGAAGATATAAGATTCCTGGGTCAGAGATAAAGGATGTTCTTATTCACGGCCATAGTGGTAGCCAGTGTAGCGTCTCAGTATTTGTGTTGGTTTCTGAACTTATTCTCTGCAGGGCAGTGTGAATAGGGCCAGGTGGCTTCTGTGTAAAAGGAGTTAACATTACCAGAGAGGAACCCTAAGCTTAGGAACCTTGAATCTTTTTTTTTTTTTTTTTTTTTTTGAGACAGAGTCTCAAGCTGTCACCTTGGATTGAGTGCTGTGGCATCACATCTCACAGCAACCTCCAACTCCTGGGACTCAAGCGAGTCTCTTGCCTCCACCTCCCAAGTAGCTGGGACTACAGGCGCCCGCCACAACGGTTTGGCGGGCCCAGGCTGGATTCGAACCGGTCAGCTCAGGTGTACGTGGCTGGCGCCTTAGCCTGTTGAGCCACAGGCACCGAGCCCCTTGAATCTTTTATAAGGAGCAGTAAGTCTGTCTGACCTCTGCCCAAGAGGGAGACGTTAATCTTTATTACATAGAACATTAAACAGTGTGTCCTTTGCTGAAGAGGAAGACTATTTCTATTTTCCAAGTGTTTGCTATACAAATATCCTTGGAAAGAGACTCCAGAACAAAGGCAGTCAGTGTCCCTGCCTGTAGGATTTGGAGAAACAGAAGAGACCCATGGAAATTGTCACCTAAGAGCAATATCTTTTTATATCTCAAATGTCAACTTACTAGTTGTTGCATCCATTGACCATTTTCTCTCTTTCCTGACTTGTTCCCCTTGTCTCTCACTCTTGTTCCCAGGATAATATCCCAAGTAAACTATAATACCTGAATGCAGGCCTTTTTAGAAGGTCCTACATTTAAGTGAATCAGGCTAAGTCACAAGGTACCTCAAATATAGTGTGTCTAAATTGTTTTTTCCTCTTATTTCTCTTTGTCTTATCTTGGTATTTCCTATTATCATTTGGCTTTAAGTTCTTCAAGCCAGAAGCGTTTGTTGCTTGCTCCCTTTCTTCCCTCCTCACTGTTCTGTGGCTCTTACCCCTGGCTACCAGTTGATAGTCAGAACTCTTCATTCCCTTAGTCCTGCCTTTGCTCCGACTCTGATCAGCTATCATATTAGAGTAGTCCTTCAAATGTTGCTTTTGTTGTTATTACTTTCTAGTGTATTCTTCACAGAATTTGCCTGAGTATTTCTAAAACACAAATATGATTATATTGATTTTTTTTATTCTGAAATAATTTTAGGTTTATAGAAGCATTGCAAAGATAGTATAGTATAGTTGCAAAGTATACCCTTCACCCAGATTCTCTCTAAAGCTACGGCCTGACATAGCCATGGTATAATTATGTTCTAAGAAATTAACACGATCCCCTTCCGAGGCACGATGGTGGCTAAGTAACAGTTTCCTTGCAACTGGGCAGAGTGAGACTGGAGAGAGAAGACTTCAGGATCTCTGGCTGGGATCTGCCCAGAAACATCTCCTGGAGTGGAGGGTGTGGAAGCCTTCAAACCCACTCATATCCTCATGACCCATCGGCTCTGCTGATGTTTGTCACTCACTCATTTGCGTGTTGGACTCACCACCAATTGATCAGTAGCTCGGGAAAAGTGCTCCAGCTTCCTCCAATGGCTACAGAGAAAGTCGATTTTTTTTGTTGTTGTTGTTGAGACAGAGCCTCAAGCTGTCAGCCTGGATAGAGTGCTATGGCATTACAGCTCACAGCAACCTCCAATTCCTGGGCTCTAGCAAGTCTCCTGCCTCTGCCTCCCAAGTAGCTGGGACTACAGGTGCCCGCCACAACACCCAGACATTTTTTTTTGTTGTTGTTGCAGCCGTCATTGTTGTTTGATGGGCCTGGGCTGGATTCGAACCTACCAGCTCAGGTTTCGTATGTGGCTGGCTCCTTAGCTGCTTGAGCCACAGGTGCCGAGTCATGTTTTTTTTTTTTTTTTGTGGGACAGAGTCTCACTTTGTAAACTTTTGGGCTAAAGCGATTCTCTTGCCTCAGCCTCCCAAGTAGCTGGAACTATAGGCACCTGCTGCAACACCTGGCTGTTTTTAGAGATGAAGTCTCGGTGTGGCTCTCGAACCCATGAGCTTAGGCAGTCCACCTGCCTTGTCCTCCCAGAGTGCTAGGATTATAGGTGTGAGCCCGGCCAGTTTTACATGGTTTTTTGCAACTTTTTTTGTTCTGTATATTGTTTGGAATTTATGCATGTTCATATATGTAATTTCATTTGATTCATTGTGTTCCACTTTATTAATTATAACATGCATATTCCCCTCCCACACACACATTATAACATCTTTGAAATTGGGATATATCCTAAAGTCAATGATACCTTGCCCTTACAATTTCTTTTTTTGTGGCACATAAGTATCTGGTGGTTGTGGTATGAGCCACTCACTGTGTACTTTGTATTACATGAATGAGTTTAATATCCAGTCTTTTCTTGACAACTGGGTTATTTCAAAATTTTGTTAATATACACAGTGCTACAGTGAACATTATTTTGTCTATTTCCTTGTACTTATGAAGATCTTTTTGGATGGGTAATCATACCAAAATGTAATGGAAGTCTTTGACATTGTTAGAAAAAACACTGGATAGTTTACGTTTTTTTCTTGTCATAAATTAAACTTTAGTTATCAATGAACTTAAACTTTTTTTTTCTTTTTCTTTTTCTTTTCTTTTCTTTTTTTTTTTGAGACAGAGCCTCAAGCTGTCACCCTGCATAGAGTGCCCTGGCATCACAGTTCACGGCAACCTCAAACTCCTGGACTCAAGTGAGTCTCTTGCCTCTGCCTCCCAAGTAGTTGGGACCACAGGCACCTGCCACAACGCCGGCTATTTTTTGGTTGCAGCCATCATTGTTGTTTGGCGGGCCCGGGCTGAATTCGAACTCGCCAGCTCAGGTGTACGTGGCTGGTGCCCTAGCCGCTTGAGCCACAGGCACTGAGCCAACTTTTGTTTTCTTTTTTCTTGAGACAGAGTCTTACTTGTTAACCTTTGGTAGAGTGGCGTGGTGTAACAGCCCTCGGCAACCTCCATCCTTGGGCTTAGGGCTTAGGCAATTCTCTTGCCTCAGCCTCCTGAGTAGCTGGAATAGGCGCCCGCTACCAATGCCCACTGTTTTTTTGTTGCAGTTGTTTAGCTGGCCTGGGCTGAGTTCAAACCCTCTACCCTCGTTGTATGTGGCTGGTGCCATAACCGCTGTGCTATGGGTGCTGAGCCATCTTTTTTTATTTTAGATGCTATGCTGCTCTTGAACTCCTAGGCTCAAGTGATCCTCCTGCTTAGCTTTTTTTTTTTTTTTTTAGACAGAGTCTCACTTGTTCTTGGTAGAGTGCTGTGGCGTCACAACTCACAGCAACCTCAAACTCTTGGGCTTAAGTGATTCTCTAGCCTCAGCCTACTTAGTAGCTGGGACCTCAGGGGCCTGCCACAATGCCTGGCTATTTTTGGAGACGAGGTCTTGCTCTGGTTCAGTTTGGACTCCAACTTGTGAGCTCAGGCAGTCTACCTGCCTTGGCCTCCCAGAGTGCTAGGATTACAGGCGTGAGCCCCTGCGCCTGGCCACAATATAACAATATAAAGTAGTTGTGTAATTTATAGCTTTAATCAGTCATTGTATAATTAAAATAATAGTGTGGCATTTGTTTATAATGTTCTTCTTTGTATTTGTTGCTTTATCTTTCAGGTTTTTTTGTTTGTTTGTTTTGCTTTTTCGAGACAGAGTCTTACTCTGTCACCCTGGGTAGAGTGCTGTGGCGTCTTAGCTCACAGCAGCCTCAAATTCTTGGGCACAAGCGATCCTCTTGCCTTAACTTCCCAAGTAGCTGGGACTACAAATACCCACCAAAGTGCCTGGCTATTTTTAGCGATGTGGTCTCACTCTTGCTCAGGCTGATCTGGAACTCCTGAGCTCAGGCATTACCTACCTTGGCTAGGAAGAGTACTATGATTACAGGCATGAGCCACCTTGCCTGGCCTATGTGTCAGTTTTAAATATGTATTTTAGCTCTCCATAAAATGTTGAGACATTATTAGTTGAAACAGCCATGAAGTTCTAATATTGATTGTTAAGTAGTATATAGTTATATCATAAAATGATTTCTGAATGAATTATACAGATATCTTAATACTCATTTCCACCAGTTCATGTGCTTGAATGTGTTTTAAAAATTGAAAAAGTGAAACGTTTTCATTCTAAGTATGTTCATGAAAGTAAAATCTTCAATTGTGTGGATAAAACAGCCTGGAGTAATCTGTTATTTTTATGAGACTAGATTAATGGATATTGTCACCTTGAAGACTTCACTGTATCTCCATTGCTTTCAAATGAAAGAAGGTTACCTGTCTGACCTTGTGAAATCAAGACATAGTCATTTTTGTAAAAATTAGAGTTCTGATAAAGCTGTTTACAATAGCCTGTAAAAGATAAGATTTGAAAAGCTGTAGAATAGCCTGAGGCTCTATTTATTTAACTCAAGTTAGACTTTGTGAGAGAATACCAAAATAATTTAAGAACAGCCCAATTTCTCTTTGGCCCACTAACTAGGTGAAGTAGGTTGACCCTATTATTTTCAAAAATGGTATTCTGGGCTTAGAATGTAAGAAGGGCCGGAGACATTTTGTTTTTTGTAGAGACAGGATCTCACTTTCTCGCTCCTCGATGGAGTGCCGTGGCGTCACACAGCTCACAGCAACCTCCAACTCCTGGTCTTAGGCGTCACTTGCCTCAGCCTCCTGAGTAGCTGGGACTACAGGCGCCCGCCACAACGCCCGGCTATTTTCCTTTTTTGCAGTTCAGCTGAGGCCGGGCTTGAACCCGCCACCTTTGGTATATGGGGCTGGCGCCCTACTCGATGAGCCACAGGCGCCGCCCCCGGAGACATTTTTGTAGTGTTACGAAAAATGTTATTGTGGTGTTTGAAGCGCCTCTCTTGAAGTGACTAATATGATTACCAATTTTGTCATAAAAATATTTGGTGAGGGCCACCTTCCCTTAAATTGCTCTTTATTTCTCTGAAAAAGTTGGCATGAATACTACCTCCCCTAAAGTGTTCCACTTTTTCAAAGTTCCTCAAATCTTAAATGTGTCGGGATAAAGAGTGAGAACCAACCATTATTCAGATTTAAAATTTTGGATTCTTTCATTGCTAAGCCTCTTTATAAATACCTTTTATGTTATGTAAGTGAGGTGTTAATTTTGCATCTATTATTTTATTAAAAAGAGAGGAACTGGAATCCAGCCAAGAATATTGGGAGTCTGGTAAGAGATAATTAGAAAGAGTTGATAGGTTAAAGGAAAAGGTAGACAACAGTTTGAAGGCAGAGTATCAAGGACTGTGTTGATAGGGGCAGGTCAGATCTTGGGGTTTAATTCAGATGAGGTAGGGAAAGAGAATGCTGAAAGATAATTGGATCTAATAGAGAACAAAATAGGAATAGACTAGAGAGTTGGGAGTAGTTCGCTTGTGTGCGTTTTTTGGTGTTGCTGGTTTCCTTGCTTTTGGTATACCACTGATTTTTACATAGTGCTTTTCAGTTTGTTTTTTTTCTAGTGTTGATTGCAGCATACAAAAAAGCAATTAGAGTCTTGTAATATGTATGTGTATAATTTGTGTAAAACCCTAATACTCTGTTAGTGAATTTAGGACTACCTGGTTAAAATACACCCATGAGATTGCACATAGAAGCATTTTTGTGGCTATTAGCTTTGTTGACACCACATTAAAGGTACATTGGTACATTGGTACATTTACCTAATAATCAACCTTAACTTTATTTTTCATTTCCTATCCCATTCTGTCTCCCTTTAAAGAATTATAATAAGTTAATTTTCTTTTAATTTATTGTTGGGGATTCATTGAGGGTACAAGAAACCAGGTTACACTGATTACATTTGTTAGGTACAGACCCTCTTACAATCGTGTCTTGCCCCCAAAAGGTGTGGCACACACCAAGACCCCACCCCCTCACTCCTTCCCTCTCTCTCCTTTTCCTTTCCCCACCCCTTCCTCCTCCTTTCTCTCTCTGGTCTCCCCTTCCCCGACCCCCACCGTGTCATTAATTGTCATTAATTGTCCTCATATCAAAATTCAATACATAGGATTCTTGCTTCTCCATTCTAATAAGTTCATTTTTTAAAGTATTACTGTATTTGCGTCAACTTATTTTTTTAATTGCATACAAACTTTATAGCCACCCTATATATCCTAGAAACAGAGTTGATAGGTGAGTTCAGAAAAAAATTTGATTCAAGCCTGTAATCTCAGCACTCTGGGAAGCTGAGGCAGATGGATTCCCTGAGCTCAGGAGTTCAAGACCAGCCAGAGCAAGAGTGAGGCCCCATCTCTAAAATAGTGGGGTGTTGTGGTGGGTGCCTGTAGTCCCAGCTACTTGGGAGGCTGAGACAAGAGGATAGTTTGAGCACGTATGTTTGAGGTTGCTGTGGCTATGATGCCATGGCAGTCTACCCAGGGCGATAAGTGAGACTCTGTCTTAATAAAACAAAAAGAAAAAACAAACAAAGGAAATTTGAAGGTTATGTTGACAGAATCAAAAGCGTACTTTGATCCAATGTAAATGCTTATATTCAGTGGAATAAAAATATCTCTCACATAACTTTAAGTGACTTTATTTGTTGTATTGATTTTTTTTTAAATTATGAAGTATTAGCTGCAAATTTAATTCTTTGATTTCTTTCTTTTTTTTTTTTTTTGGAGACAGAGTCTCACTGTGGTAGAGTGCTCACAGCAACTTCAAACTTGTGGGCTTAAGTGATTCTCTTGTCTCAGCCTCCCAAGTAGCTGGGACTATAGGCACTGGCCACAATGCCTGGCTATTTTTTTTTGTTTCGTGTGTTGTTGTTTTAGCTGGTCTGGGCTGGGTGTTGAACCTACCAGCCTTGGTGGCCAGTGCCCTACCCAGTTGAGCTTTGGGCACCACCTAATACTTTGATTTTTTTTTTTTTTTGTCCCTTTTTATTATGGAATAATCTGTTGGTGCCCTGATTAGGTTTTTAGGTTAAAAAGAAAGTCCTTTTTTTGGTCTTTTTAAGAAAGGCTTTTATTTACTTATTTTACTTTTTTTTTTGCAGTCTTTGGCCGGGGCTGGGTTTGAACCTGCCACCTCCGGCATATGGGGCCCGGCGCCCTACTCACTGAGCCACAGGTGCCGCCCTTACTTATTTTACTTTTTAAGAAAGACTTTTATTTTACTTATTTGCTTATTTTCATATATGTTTTCTAATGGAGATTTAGAAATCTTCAGTATTGGCTTAGTGCCTATAGCTCAGCAGCTAGGGTGCCAGTCATGCACCAGAACCCGCCACCTCCATATGCCGGAGGTGGCGGTTCGAACCCAGCCGGGGCCTGTCAATCAACAATGACAACTTCAACCAAAAAATAGCCAGGTATTGTGGTGGATGCCTGTAGTCCCAGATACTTGGGAGGCTGAGGCAAGGGAATTGCTTAAGCCCAAGAGCTTGAGGTTGCTGTGAGCTGTGATGTCACAGCACTCTACCAGAGCAGCATAGTGAGACTCTGTCTCAAAAAAAAAAAAAAAGAAATCTCCAGTACTGATCATCACCTTTGCATGTTTGTATCTTAGTTTAAAATGATGTTTTTAGTAATTTAGTTATCTATACATTTCAGTGATGATCTGAAAGAACTGGGAGAGCTCAGAAATTCTTTTTTTTTTTTTTTTTTTTTTTGCGGTTTTTGGCCGGGGCTGGGTTTGAACCCGCCACCTCCGGCATATCCGGCCAGCGCCTTACTTCTTTGAGCCACAGGCACCGCCCTAGAAATTCTTTACCAGTGCTCTAGATTTCCATAGAGCTTAGTCTTAGGCATGCGTAACCATTACTATTCTTCATCAGTAACTCAGATGAGAGGAAAGAAAGTCTATTTGTTAGGCTGACCTTAAGTTGTAAGCATTAGTATAGCTGGTACAATATTAATGAGGAAACAATTAGGCTTTTTATTTTTAGATTTTTTTTTTTTTTTTTTTTTTTGGTAGAGACAGAGTCTTACTTTATCGCCCTCGGTAGAGTGCTGTGGCGTCACATAGCTCACAGCAACCTCCAACTCCTGGGCTTAGGCAATTCTCTTGCCTCAGCCTCCTGAGTAGCTGGGACTACAGGCGCCTGCCACAACGCCCGACTATTTTTCTGTTTTGCAGTTTGGCCGGGGCCGGGTTTGAACCTGCCACCTTTGGTATATGGGGCCGGTGCCCTACTCGATGAACCACAGGTGCACCAGGAAACAATTAGATTTAAAAATTGAGATTTGGGCAGCACCTGTGGCTCAATGAGTAGGGCGCGCAGCCCCATATTCCCAAGGTGGTGGGTTCAAACCCGGCCTCGGCTGAACTGCAAAAAACAGAAAAATAGCCGGGCGTTGTGGTGGGCGCCTGTAGTCCCAGTTACTCAGGAGGCTGAGACCAGAGAATTGCCTAAGCCCAGGAGTGGGAGGTTGCTGTGAGCTGGTGAAGCCATGGCATTCTACCAAGGATGACAAAGTGAGACTCTGTCTCTAAAAAAAAAATTAAAAAAAAATTGTTTAAAAGAAAATAAAAATTGAGATTTGGAAACGATGGTAAGATACAACTTCATACCCATTAGGATGGCTATTATTAAAAAAAAACAAAAAAAACCTGGTGGTGAAAATGTGGTGAAATCATAACATTTGTCCACTGCAGGTGGGAATATAAATGGTATAGCTGCTATGGAAAACAGTAAGGTGGTTCCTTCAACAGTTAAAAATAGAATTGCCATATGATGCAGCAATTCCACTTCTAGATATATAAACAAAAAAGAATTGAAAGCAGTTTGAAAATGACAATTTGTGCACCCATGTTCATAGCCGCGTTATTCAAGTAGTAAAGGTAAAAGTAACTTATGTGTCCTTCAGTAGATGAATGAATAAACAAAAAGTGGTACATACACAGAATGGAATATTCAGTCGTAAAGGATATCCTGCCACATGCTACAATATAGATAAATCTTGGAGACATTATGTTAAGTTACAAAAGGACAGATGTTCTACGATTCCCCTTATGTGGTCCCTAAAATAGTTAAATTAGTAGAGACAGAAAATAGAATGGTGATTGCCAAGGGGCAGAGGGACAGAAGATAGGGAGCTATTGTTTAACGGGGACAGAGTTTTCGTATTGGAAGAGAATAATGTTCTGAGATGGATGGTGGGGATGATTGCACAACAATATGAAAGTACTTAATGTGACTGAACATTGCTTTTGCAAATGGTTAAAATGGTAAATTTTATGTATATTTTACCATAATTTTTAAAAAAGAAAAGATTAAAAAAAGGAGATTTTAATAAGTAGAAGAAGAAAATTGAATAAGGCGGGTGCAACATAAAACATTATTGCCTTTTATTACTATATTTTGCCATGTATAATATACACTTTTTATCCAAATTTTTGAAGGTAAGATAAGGTACACATTACACATGGATAGTACGGCTCCGGAGCAGGGGTGCTGCTGTATCTTCCTGCCTGGGCCCTCAGGCCAGATGGGGTTCCAGTCCCAGAGGATCCAGGATCTGCTGGGAGCGGGCCAGAAAGGCCTCAGCTGAGTGCTGCGATCAGGGGAGGGGTGGGGCTGGTGAGGCAGACTATGTGGTCGAAGGCCCAGGCCTGAGGCCCAGCCACATGGGAGAGACCAGGAACCCTGTGCAAACCCCAGGGACCTGTGTGGCTGCCCACAGGCCAAACAGCCCCAGAAGCTCTGTCTTGCTGGCCACACACACATGTGGCCATGTCAGCCAGCTGGCCCCTGATGTGGTGAGGGAAAGGCTCCTGGGAGTAAGGGAAGGGACAGCCTTCAAACCAGGTGGCTGCAGGTGTGATCTGCATGTCTGTCAGGGGAGCATTAGCTCTCACTTACATGTGTCTAATCCAGGTGAGAGCTAGCCACTTTCTTGAGGTGCATTTCCCTGAAAGTTTGGGATAAAAATGTGGGCGTGCATTATACACAGAAGCACATTATACACAGCAACACATGGTAAATCTATTTGGGCTAGGCATGGTGGCTCACTCCTATAATCCTGGCGCTTTGGGAGGCCAGGATGGGAGGACTGATTGAAGCTAGGGGTTTGAGCCCAACCTGAGCAACATAGTGAGACCCCCATCTCTATAAAAAATAGAAAAATTAGCTACCTGTAGTCTCAGCTACTCTAGAGACTGAGGCAGGCAGATCCCTTTAGCTCAGGAGTTTGAGGTTACAGTGAGTTATGATGATGCCACTGCACTCTAGCCGGGGCAACAGAGAGACACCCTGTCTCAAAAACAAAAACAAAAATCTATTTGTGACATCACAGTACATTTCAAAGAAGAGCCCTATTACATATGGGGTGTGTATGAATTTGGCGGAAAATGATTCAGAAATTTCATATTGGCTAAGAAATTGAACATAAGTAAAGTATTTTTATCTCTGTTCCTTCTTTTTCCAGAAGGCTTGGTATTACTTATAATAAAAAGTGAAACATTTCACTTTGGTGAGCAATGGTCAGCTCATGACTGTGACTGTCGATATTGTTTACATTGCTGGTCTGGTAATTGTAAAAGGATATGAACAATTTGGATAGAATTTAGATAGGACTTGAAAATTTATTAGAAGATTGGAAAAGTAAGGTCTATACTTTAAGTCCATTGGGCTGCTATAACAAAATACCTTAGTCTGGGTAACTTAGAAAGAACATACATTTGTTGCTTATAATTCTGGAGATTGGGAGGACCAAGGTCAGGATGCCAACAGATTCAGTATTTGGTGAAAGCTCATTCTTTGCTTCAAGGATGGTACTTTCTATCTGTATTCTTACAGGGTGAAAATGCTGAACAGGCTGTCTCTGCCTTTTTTATATGGCACTAATCTCTTTCATAGGACAGAGCCCTCACGATCTAATCACCCCAAAAGTCCTACCTCTTGTTTTGTTATGTTTTGTTTTGAGGCAGGATCTTGCTCTGTCACCCAGAATAGAAAATAGTGGTATGATCATAGTTCACTGTAACTCCAAACTTGAGTGATTCTCCAGTGATCCTCCAGCGTAACTGAGATTATAGGTGTGTGCCACCACACCAAGCTAATTTTTTTTTGTGTGTGTGTGTGGTTTTTGGCCGGGGCTGGGTTTGAACTCACCACCTCTTTTGAGCCACAGGTGCCACCCCCAGCTAATTTTTTTAAGAGACACAGTCTCACTATGTTATGCAGGCTAGTCTTTTAAAAATTTTTATTTATTTATTTTTATTTTTTATTTATTCTTTTTTTTTTTTTTGCTTATTTTATCCAGGCTAGTCTTGAATTCTTGGCCTTAAGTGATCCTCCTCTTTGCCTCTTTGGCTTCACAGAGGGCTAGGATTATAGGCTTGAACCACCACACCTGGCCTACCTTTTCATACCACCACCTTTATGGTTAGGTTTCAACATGAAAAAGTTTTGGGGGGACACAAATGTCGACCATAGCAAGTGAATGTACCTAAGATTAAGTTTAAGGAATGGAAGCTTGATGGTTGCTCGAGTGGGAGTCTTCACTGTCCTCTGAGTAATACTATATAGGCAGCTGCAGCTCACAGAGGGTAGGTAGTATTTCAAACTTCATTTCTTAGTCATTTGATAAGAACATATGGCAAAGTCATGAATAATAATATAACTGATAACACAATGTATATTGCAATGAAAAAGAATAGGAAGTAGTATTGTACTGAAACAATTTTTTGGATTGTGTTGTTATCATTAGTTCCTGGAAATAGAGTACTCTGTAAAATTTATAAGCACCAGGTGTAAGATACTTCTCAGGCTATGTGTTTATCTGATAGAGGATGGGAAAAGAGAAAGAGGTTGCTGTGAGCTGTGATGCCATGGTCCTCTACCCAGGGTGACAGCTTGAGGCTCTGTCTCAAAAATAAAATAAAATAAAAATAGGAAACTAGCTGGGAGTTGAGGCAGACGTCTTGTAGTCCAAGCTACTCAGGAGACTGAGACAAGGGAATTGCTTGAGCACAAGAGTTTGAGGTTGCTGTGAACTAGGATGCTACATCATTCTACTGAGGGCACAGACTGAGACTCTGTCTCAAAAAACAAAAAAACAATTATAGTACAAGTCATGTTTGACTTCTGCAATTACAAGAGATGCAAGATACAATATAAAAGATAACAAATGGTATTGGTATATGCAGTGTTGAGTTTTGCAATTTTATTTTATTTTATTTATTTATTTTGAGACAGAGCCTCAAGCTGTCACCCTGGATAGAGTGCTGTGGCATCACAGCTCACAGCAACCTCCAATTCCTGGGCTCAAGTGAGTCTCCTGCCTCCGCCTCCCAAATAGCTGGGACTATAGGCACCAGCCACAACG